>JAOTQY010000040.1:22070350-22100489 GCA_026413445.1 Dolichallabes microphthalmus
TACTTGGATGGTGTACCAACTCTTTTCAGAAGCATGTCAACTTTTCATCATAATTTAAATAAATCATACAATAATTTATTGAATAAAAAAAATGCATAAACTTTAGAAATACACTAAGGATGTAAAGTATTACATACATTTCTTATATTATTAGTTTGATTTCTATTAAAGCATTTAACATTTTGGACTTTCAGATCAGACATATAAGAGAGAGAGAAAAAAAAATGTTAAAAAAAAAAATGTGCCCCTGCCTCTGAAACCTATTTATGATTTACTGTAGAAAACTATGAATCACAAAAACAAACAGCGGGGGGGGGGTCTTTTCACAGACAGGGTCACAAATATTCTGGGTTATATTCACTTTCTCAGGTAAATAATGAGTAATGCATAAGATTAACACCACCCTAGTGACAAGCATTGAGACACCCCCCCCCCCTTCTACTATGTAGGTGTTGAGATTCAAATCACAGAAACAGGGTCAATTATTCCAAAGCTATAAAGAGGTGAAGAAGGAAAAAAATGTGAATGGGATTTGTTTCTTCATGACTTTATTGATAAATGTAGTATGTGATCATATAACAGATGGTAGTACTATAATAGTCTCTGTGGTGATTTGATTCTTTAATAGGTAACTTGTGACAGTGTTTGGTGATATGAGAGACAATAAAACTCAGTTCTTCTTATCAATAGTGTGATTGCGCCTGAACTCCCAGTGCTGGATTACTGAAAGAGCTCCCTCTCTCTCTCCCTCTCTCTCTCTCTCTCGCCCCTCCCGCCTCTGGGGTTTTTGGAGGGCTCTGCCTGGGTGGTCTCTCTCCCTCTCTCTCCCTCTCTCTCTCTCCGCTCCGGCGAGCTGTTGCTTAGCAGCTAATAATAGGCGATGTTTGCAAAGTAATTTGCCTCTTCCTTCGGCCAATGAGAACCAGAGCGCAGCTCCATCAAAACCAAAGCGCTTTTTCCCCCTTTCTCCAGGCTTGCCTTCCTCCAAATGCTGAAGTGCTCTGAGAGCGCGGACACACTCTCCGGACAGAGTCGCTCAGGACGCACTGTCTCTTGTCTCTTGAGATTTAAAAAGGAAAAAGGAAAGGAAAGCGCGCCCGGACCGAATGAAGACCGAAGGATCTACCCGGATTCGAGCCCATGATGTTGGCATGGTGCTGGAGGAGCTCGGCTCAGCGGAACACCACTAGCACGCAGAGATCTCCGGAGCCGCGCGCGGCGGATGCTCTCCGCGCTCCCGCGCACGGATTACCGCGGCGCCGCGCTCTCGCTTTGTTCGCCCCGTCGACGTCTCGCTTGGACTATGGCCGCGGCTCCCAGAGTGCCGGGGGCCGACGGGTTTGGAGTTTCCCCCCCGAGCTACACGCGCTCCGGTAACCCGGACCTCACGCGCAGACCCAGCTACTGCCACGCCGCTTTTGCGCTCAAACAGATCGTCAAGGTGACCATAAAACCCGGCGGAGTGCACCCGGTGCTCGGGGTTGTGCTTGTATTATTTATTATTTATGATTATGATTATTATTATTATTATTACTGGGACACCTATAGTTTAGACATCTTTAGTATAGTAGTGTGTTTTTGTGTGAACGCGCTCACACAGCACGCGCAGTTGAATTAACGGAACTTTCTATGTTGCGCTTTTTCTCTTTTGATTTTGTTTTCTTTGATCTACGGATCTTTTCTTCTTCTTCTTCTTCTTTTTAAAGCAGAAGCTCTGAGCATGCACGAGCTCTATGATCCAAGATCCAGCTTCATTCCTGTACACAGTTCACCTAAAGGAGTTGTGTCGAGGTTTCATGCTGTTCACGCTGCCATGAGGATTAATGAATAGATTAAAAGCAAGCCTTCCTCTGATTGATGTTGTTCACCACTTTATTCTGGATGTTAGTTATACTATACAAGTATAGACTACTTCCCTTTATTGTTTACATTCTATAACTTTATAGTTGTTACATTGTAATATGTTCAAACAGAGATCAAAGTTGTGTCAGTGAAAAAAGATTGAAGACTGAACCAAACTTGCCCTACAAGCAAAGCAGAAACCGTGGTCCAACAAATCTTAAATAACACTTATACATACATTATTACATACAGACATGCTTTTTTCTGTATTTCTTTTTAGAAAACGTTTTGCTTTTAAGGAATATTTTAAGAAATGCAATACCTAAGAAAAAAAAATGAAGCTCGCTCCCACATAGAGTCTGCCATGCATGTGTGTGGTCCACATCAAGCTGTGACGTTCGAATTGCTTGGCACATGAAACTAGATAGTTCAGAATCACCATTTCCGTTCCCTCGAAGCCAAACAGCCTCACACAGGCGCTGATTACTGGCTGGTTAAAAAGAAATAAGAATGCCGGTCCCGCAAGGTGGTTCTCCAGAGAGAAGCGTTCAGTTTGTCCTGTGGTTCACTGACATAATGTTTAATTCATTGGGCAGATCAGTCAGCGTTCCAGTTATCAAAGTTATGCAATAGCTTTGCGCTCATGGAGGGCTTTGAACGTTTAACCCAGGTCAGATGGATTCATGAGAAAATAAGTCTGTGTTTAGTCTTGAGTGTGAACTGATCAGATGGCGTAAATGACTATAGAAACAAAGCAGGAAAAATACAGTTTGTAAGGAGTGTCAAAAATATAAAAGTACATTTAGTAGGAATCTTGTTTTGTGCAAACTTCTCTGCCATGCCATTGATAAGTTTGTTATAGTTTAACACCAGCAAAAAGGCACTGTTGTTTATATTAGAAGTTTTATTAGGAGGGATCAGACTCTTTCAAATGAGTTAAATGTTTGACTTGTATCTGGGAACTTTATGCGAAAAAAAAAAAAAACACTTTCTTTATAAACTCATTTTTATAAACTAAATGGCTCTAAAATAAAATCCTCACAGTGTTGATGCATGTTTCACAGATCCAGGCTTTGTGTGGCATTGCTGTAAATCTGAAATAAGTGTCTATGGACCAAGTGACTAAGTGTCCCTCTCTTGTGTCACAGGGGAAGGCTGCTGGTCAGAAAGCTCCGCTGTGGCTCCGGGCAAGGTTCCAGGCTCTCCTCTTTACTCTGGGTTGTCATATTCAGCGACACTGTGGAAAAGTGCTTTTTATTGGACTCCTCGTGTTTGGAGCTTTCTCAGTTGGTCTGCGAGTGGCCGCCATTGAAACGGACATTGAACAGCTATGGGTGGAAGGTGAGTCCATGCTTTTGTTTTTTTTTTCTGGCTGGGATGTTTGTGGATTGTATTTGTGAGCCAAATGAACTTGTTTGTGAGTGTTACATTCTGGTGTCAAGTCGTGGGGGGTCTAGGAAAAGAGAGAGACAGCACCATCTGACCATGCACACCATTCCTTTTGCTTCGCTGCCTATTTTTGGAGGAGCTTCCCCGTTTTACTGCTCTACAAACAAGCAGACGGAAAGCGGGGTACTGAAAATTAGATTTTGCTCCTAGCTGTACAGTTCTTCAGTGTTTTTTTGTGTGTTTTTTTCCCACCAGCCACTCTGTGTGTGTGATTGCAGTGTGTAGTAGCTAGGTCTTTGAACACGGGCTGTGGGCTCAGGAATTCCATATCTTCTGTCACGCACAAGTAGTGTTTTTTTTTTTAGCGCATGCAAGCCTTCTCTTGTTCTCTCCCCATCAGGCAGTATTGTTTGCCTTTGCGCTGTTTTTTCCCCCTTCCTCATTTGACGTCTTTTCTGCACGCCTCACTTATCTCTGCGTTTTTCGGGGCATCTTTATTTGTTTTTTTCACACTGCCAAATTCCTTCTAAGCCCCCTAGGCTTTCGCAGTGGTGCTGATCCCCTGCACAGATGGGCTGTGTGAATTGTTAGCCATCTTGGAGGCACTGACCCCTCCCCCCCTCCGGCTCTCTGTGTGGTCCTTAACTATTCTTGGATTCCGTTCAACAATAAAGGCACCCTTTTCCTCCAGCGACAGGGGAAAAAAGTGAATACAGCTGAAGTTTACCCACCTGTTACACACATAAGGACATAAACACATACACTGACATGTGCTCTCATCATAGCCATATTATAAATCTAGTTTTAGTAACTTCTTACTGCATGCGTGACTCCGTGAATGGGAAATATGAGTTTCAGGGACGTTTAGGTCTAGCCAGTGGAACTGATTTAATTTTATGTATTTTTTTTTCATTATTCAGCTATTCGCACTCCTTTTTTTAAATGCAGAACACTCTCATATATATTTCTACACACGTATATGTTACGTTTTTTTTATTGCATACTAAGTGATGTATGCGGGCCATGCACAGGGACTTGTCAAAGTTTGTCACCAAATTAGAGTGGCTATGGAAAGCAGACATGAAGCACAAGGCTCACCGAGAGAGGGACAGATGCTGTGCCTTTGAGAGCACTGTGCCTTTAAGAGGCAGGGCCCATGTTACTAAAGTTTCTGCTTGCGTTGTTTCCCCCAATAGCCCATTGACAAAGCTGCTCACTACTGAATGGAGAGTAAGTGGTTTGGTAACAAGGAGAGGTTAGTTCTCACACACACAAACACAAAAGTCATACGCACAAAGGAAAGGCATTTTTAATGAATCTTGGGATAGCACTGTTTGCATGTGTTTATTCGAAAGTTTTGTCATGTTGTAGGACAAAAGTAGTAAATCAGTAAAACAGCGACACATCGGAATCTAAAATGAAAAAAACTCTCACTCGAAGCTCTTTACATGAAAGCGAGAACGTAAAAGGGAAAATCGCCTGGCTGGGCATTTAAAATCATCTGCCACATTGTCATATAGCCTAAGGCTGTCACAGCTGCACCATCAACGCAACCTCTGCCCCCCACCCAAATGTCATCCTGGCCACCAGGACCACCCGGGTATCTGTGATTGCTTCCGCCTTCCTTTCCTTAAGTGATGTGCAACGAGCGACCGCAGAACAACGCAAAGGAGTTTCCGACTCAAGAATGTGCCGCGTTTTGTCTTTCAGCACGCCGAGTAAATCTTCAGAAGCATGCTTTAAGCCTGGTGTCTCGTTCTTTCTGAAATGTAATGAAGACGTAGAGAAGAACCAGACTCATATGGGACGGTGCTACAGTGCGTCAGTCCCTACAGCGTGTTTATATACACTTTTCATTCAGCTCCGGGTTTGTTATTTCAGCAGTGTTTTATAATTGGTAAACACAATTTTGTGCTTATATTATTACCATCTGCTATGCATTATTTTAATAGTTTTTTAATGAAAAATAAAAATAGTCTGGCTCGGTTAAAGAGTGCTGAGGTCTTCGTTGGAAGCTTGGGAAAGTGTGAGCTGGTCCCCATTGTCAGTAAGAAGAAAAGAGGGGTAATAAAGTAGAATGTGGGGTGAAGGGTTGGGGGCAGGGGAGAGCAGTGTTTTTTTATCAGAGCTATCTTTACGTTGGCTACACTGGGCAACTTTTTTAGCACCATGTGTTGCACAAGGTAATTTGTTAGGAGAATGAAGTAGGAGTCATTTCACCCCGACTCGCTCAGGTGGCCACCATCTTGTTTCAATCATATAGGAACCCACGAGAGAATGTAAGTCTGTTTCCCTTTCAGAAGGACGAATAAACAACAGCTTGTTATTTACAAGCCATACCGCTGCAGAGGGTTGGGAAGACCAAAGTGTATTCATGCATGGTCACACGGTTAACAGGAACCCTCTTGGAATGGACCGGTCAATGGTTGAAAACCTACAAAAAACGTCCACGGATTTAAAGGACAGCACCGTTCGCCAAAACAGAAAAAGATGTTTGTGTACTCGTGCACAAGCCGAGGTTAATTCATCTCATCTGTCCTGACACAGTTTTGGTGTGCTTGACAGACGTGGGCAACACAAGCAAGCTGTGCAAACATTATGGAAAAAAAAAATAAGAGAGAGAGAGAGCAAGGCTTTCTGGGTAGCCGGCTTGGCTGAGATGTTTAAAGTCACCACACACTGAGAAAGAGCATGGATGCTGGGAAAACCAACCTCTCCACGTTAGCATGAATGACCTTCTCGAGGTGCGATCCGAAGACCTCGCGAAATTCATGGAAGATGCTCAGCATCCTGGAAGCGTCATGTAAACGAATTGAAAAGAAAGAAAAAAAAACCCTCGGAGAAATAGTTTGGAGAGAAAGAGCGCTCTGTGAAGTATCATTGGACGTGAATTGCTGGTCGCAGCAGCCCAGCTACATAAATAAACTCATAGTGCTGAAACTCGGACCTCACCAGTCGAAAGAACAAACAAGGCCAGAGTCAACCTGGGTCATTTGAAAATGTTTATTTCAGCCCACCCCCTTCCATTTCCCAACCCCCGACATGCATCCACCACAGCCCTCCATCCTCAAGAACAGCTTAGGAGTTGAATACTCAATTCAGCAGGCCTCCCTTTTCCCTAGTACTGCTCTGTTAATCACTTTCAAAGCAAAGAGCTGGTCCCGGCCGCTTCCTTCAGGTCTCGTACCACGATCAATGCGTTTGGTCAAACAAAATACAAAAGAATTTTGAGAATCGTCTGGTACCTACAGTATTGGAAACGCTTGCATGATAAAGCCGTGTTTAAAAGAAGTTGGAGAATTGTATGAGGACAACACTGTGTTCTTAATGGTGATATTTTTGCAGGGTTGTGAGCTCTAGGTTTCCTTGTCTATGTCGTCATGAATTAGATTTTCTACGTTTCTATATATGTTTTATGTAGACAACATACAGAGTCTTTTTATGTTTCCTTCTTTGGTTTAGAGGAAAGGGGGGAGGGAAAAAAATCTTAGAACTTGAGTAGAATAAAAAATGGCTCCTGGGCTTAGTAAATTCATTTCCAGTCTGAATAAGACCAGCAATGTGGAAAAATTTTGCTTTTCAGCATGGGATGAATGTATGTTTCAACTACACATTAAGCTGCATTAGCAGCCACTGGAGTGCCTAATGTGGGCATTTTTCCACAGCAGCCAACACTAGGGATGATTAGCATAATTAGTACAGACTTGGCTATACATATGGAAATGGCCAGGGCCTAAATGCCAGCGCTAGTGGAAATTTATGTCAATGCTGACAGAAGCATCAGGATTGAATAGATTGTAACAGGAGCTTAAATTTTGTAATCTGTCTTGAGTTTTTTTTTTGGTTCTATTTTATTTACCAAAATTTTTTTGTTGTTGATCAAAGTGTTATTTAAGAACTAACCCTTAGCGAACATAGGCAGCGTTTCTTTAGGTAAAGTGAATCCATCCCTCTCTTTTCTTACACATTGTTTCAGCTGCCTGGGAAAAGTCTCGATCCATTTGTTTTTGTTGAGTGGGTCTCTCTCTTTAGTTTTTTCGCTGTTTGTTGGGTAACATATAAAAAGGCTTGGAAACGACGTGCACTGAATCTCTCCATGCCCTTGCCTCAGGTCTGGCTGAGCCAGAGGTGGAGCCGCCTCCATCTCGCCCAGGGCCAGTAGACACTGGCACAAATGCTCCTTCAGGGATGCCCCATTCATAGAGTCTGTGACTGAGAATTGCACTCGAGCTGCAACTTCCAAAAACATTTGTACTTTGGCCAAAAACTACCCTTTTGTTACCATAGTGTGGCCTCAATACGAGAAGCAAAGAGCCTGGATGGATAAGACGAATCAAAGGCGAAAGAGCGTAGATGGCGAACAGATGCGGCCTGTGCTCGGCGGTTTTCTATGCTGCCGTACGTGTTTGTGTTTCCGCTGGCACTCATCTGTGTGTCAGGATTCTGGTCTTTTACTTGGGTGGCAGAGCCAGGTAAAAATGTCTCTTTCAGCACTCTTCCTTTTGGGACTTCCTCCAAATCAGCATGGGTCTTTTCAGTGGCCTCCTAATCCCACTAATCTGGTCCACAACACTTTGAAGGTGGCCTGGTATAATGGAGTGAGGACTCGGTGCCAGCAACTCCACACTACAGCACCACTTGCAACTGTTACAAACACACACACACACACATACCCACACACTAGAAGCCACTTAGAATGATCCTAGAGTGAGATCCTTATTGCATTCTCCTGATCAGATGAATTTTTTTTGTTGTTGTTCACAGTGGTGAGAGTTTATGTTTTCAAATCTTTATGGATGTTTATCAGGATATTCTACGTTGTGATATTTAACAGCTGTGTAAGCACGAAGTATTATGTTTGTGTCATGCCCGGTGTCCTTGTCTAACTGGGTCGGGTACGGTGTACGGCTTCCTGGGTGGTCGGATGGGCAGAAATGGGCGTGTAGGAGAAAGCCGCTGAGAGGGTCCAGCAGAGGGCTGACCCATGAAGGAAGAGGGCTTCTTCTCCATGCTTAATTACGTGTCAATTTCCAGACTGCCTGCTGGGAACGCAGGCCCTCACACCAGTCCTGTTCATAGTCATATGAAACGCTGTCCTAGAGATCAGGATGGATTTAGCTTTGGTGTTTCATCTACAGGGGAGAAAATGTGGGGGCAGTAGATAAGCGAATGATTCGTTTACAAGATACTGAGGTTAGTTTGTTTTTTCTGGTTGGGAGCGGTGGTCGGACTCTCCTGGTAGATAATTGGCCTGTGGTGGTGATGTCACTCCCAGGGCTGTGAAAAATGATGGGCGAAACAAAAGAGGGGCTCAGCCAAGGCGCGAGAGAAAGAGAGTGAGATGGGCTGCTAATGGATCAATAGCCTACATGCCACCACTTTATAGGATGTTAACAGAGTTTTATTTTTCCTGCCTTAAATTAACTATCTGTCTATTAAATATAGTCCTCCCTCAAGCCCGAAGTGGTTTGTAATGGGAAGCCAAGCAAACCCCCTTTAGAGCAAAGCAAAGTTCTCTCGATAACCTATCCATGAAAACAGCGAAGCAGCGCCGCACTCGAAACCTCTCCATTCTCCAATACGTATTCCAGCTCCCATGCCCATTTCCTCTCGTTCCCTGCGGCTGTATTTCTGGCTGTGAAAGTATTTGTGCTCCTGTCTCTTTAAGCGCACAGCAGTGGGTGGAAAGAGAGAGAAAGAGTGAGCGAGAGAGTGGAGCAGAGCAGAGCTCCCATCTGGAGACTGGCTGAGCAACAGCTCTCACTCGGCCCTCTATCTGGGTGGTCCAGATGGGAGGAACCAGACACAAATAGCTATAATTTACTTCAGGAGCCCCTGTAATTACAGGCCCAAGGACTGCAGCTCGATTCCTGCAGATGTCTGAATGTATTAAATGTGAACATGGCATCAGAACAGCAAGACAAAAAGAAAAGAAAGGAAAAAAAACCAAGCACACATTTCTGTGTTGCAAAGAGATCAGTACATGGAAAGCGCTATGGAAAATGTTTGAAGCAATGTCGCCCAATTGCAGGAGAACACTAAATGGTTTTGTGCAGGTAATCAATCACCATGTAAGATAAAATCACCTGTGTGTTCATTAGCTTGCCTTAAATTGTAAGTAATGTATACATCATCCCTATAAGACTGGTCATGCAAGTAGTTCTTATAGTCACTCGAATCTGCTTTCAATGCAGAATAAGTGGGAATTGTACTTATAGTTACTGAACCCTGGGTGATATGCGTGAGGCAAAACATAGCTTGTCAATCAGTCGGTGCAGTCTTGTCATCATGTACTTGGATGTGCAAAGGCACACAGACAGGCTCTGATCTGGGCCACCCTTTTGGCACAGCCATTGCTACCCCATGCACCCTTTTCACCACCGCGTTCGTTAATTAGGGGGTTGGACCCTAGATCTCCCTGTACTCCCTATGATGTTGTTTCAATTCAGCTCTGTGTACGACATGAACAGTGTTTTGGCTTTGTCTATTCTTTCTTCTTTTCCTCCAGATAAGTCCAACCAGCAACTTTTGCTGTCGAAGCCCTCAGCTCATACACACATTCATACACACTCGTTCTAGTTCTGCAAGGTTATATCTGCTTTCAATGCTGTCTTGGTGCCGTTTTCCTTTTTGGGGTCGGTACAGGAACAAATGACAAGTCAGCCGTAGGAGCGCTCACATGCCCAGTACTGAAGTAGTGTGAGGTGGATATGAGGACCTGCGGATTGGGCCCCCCTGTGTTAAGAGCGAGGCATTCAGCATACATCCGGGATCGATTGACAACCACTTGTTGTAGGGCGCACACCTTTGTTCAAGCCCTACTCAGGCTGCTTATTGTGTTCATTGAACAGTAAGGTGGCAAGGTTGGGCAATGGCTAGCCCTGTACCTTTTAGGCACTCACAGTTTGAGAGGAATTTACAAGAGGTCTCGTGAAAGCCGTGTCTTCCTATCTGTGTGAGACAGCACTAGAGGTGTCATTTAATTTACACAGTTCTGCCTTTCTTTTCCAGCCAAAGTGTCTCATGTGACCCTCACATCTGTTTCTGGGATTGGTTGGATGTGAGATACATGTGGGAATTACAACTGCAGAGCCTAATTAAGCCCGGCGCGCTTACTGAGAATTCTGATTTCTATCTACTGTTGCACTGTTAAACTTAAATCTGTACCTGGTTTGTTTGTTTTTTTTTCATCACAATACAAAACCAATTACTGGATAAATAGTTGTCATTAAGGGTATAGTGAATAAAAACAAGCTACCCTGGCATAATTGTCCATTTGTCTGTGGTACCGAATATCCCTAGTGATTTTTTGTCTCACCTTTCCTCTCTTTTTTTTCCCTTTCCACTCTTTTAGCTGGCAGTAGGGTGAGCAGGGAATTGCGTTACACAAAGGAGAAGCAAGGAGAAGAGGCGGTGTTCACCTCGCAGATGCTCATACAGACACCCAAACAGGAAGGAACCAATATTCTTACCCAGGAATCTTTGTTGCTCCACCTGGAGGCAGCTGTGTCTGCTAGCAAAGTCCAGGTGTCTCTTTATGGAAAGTGAGTGCAACCTCCAGAAACATTCTTTTTGAAAAATTGCAGACCTGAGCAAGCATTGCTACCTACAATAGGGACATAACATAATGTCTAACAATTTAAATGACGTCTTTCCACAGATCCTGGGATCTTAACAAAATCTGCTTCAAGTCTGGAGTCCCAATAATAGAAAACGTCATGATTGAGAGGGTACGTTACCAATGTAGCTAATACTAACTGCTGCTCAGAGCCTCAAAGTTCAGAGCTTTGTTGTGATGTAGATTTTTATATTGATGAAAATGGTTTCTTACTAAAATTGCTTTTTTTTATTTTTTTTTATTATAGATGATTGACAAGCTGTTCCCCTGCATGATTGTGACCCCACTGGACTGCTTCTGGGACGGCTCCAAACTGCAGGGAGGCTCCGCCTACTTACCGTAAGTGTGACCCTCTTATCTGACACACACACATATACGTGCACGTAGTGACACATGCCTAGCATATCTCAGTTCACGCAGCTAAAGTTAAACATGACCAAGCATACTTGACCTCCCTGGATGTTACATATGCTCTGTTAACAAGAGCCCCCCAAAAGGCAAGACAAACTACGACATCGAGTTCCAAGCAAAAGCGCCATTAAGATTGTTGATCATCTGAGACTTGTTTCTATCATCACCTGGACTAATGCTGTCATCAGACCTGTGCTGGGGCTCCTTCCATTTTTTTTCACCCATCCTTGCATTGAAAGCTAAGGGGAAAAGAAGCCCTCATGGGTAGTGGACAGAGGGAGGAACATAAGAGATGGTTGCTGCTGGGTGGGTAGGAGGCGGGGGTGGGTGTCCAGGCGGGTGGAGGGGGTATGCTTTTGGTCAAACAATGGTAAGCATTCTCTGGGTTTACGACTGAGTGTCCATCAGTGAGGAGGCCCCAGCTTTGTCAGCACTGGGTAACACTGTGCATTCTCATGGTAATCGCTCGGGTTCTGAGCTGTAAGTTGTCCGACAAATAAAATGGGCATTATTCAAGTCTAGGGCACAGAGACATAAAGAGAGGAGCATGCAAGAAATTTACAGCAAACTTTGATCTATGCACCCAACTTATCAAAATATGCCACATTTGTTTCTGTCAAAAAATTTTTTTTTAATGGAGATCTATAGCATAAGAAACATATATTTTTAAATCAGTTTATACATTGATGAACATGCAATAGATGGGTATGTGATTTTGCTATTTTTTAGCTCATTCAAGATGCCTTTGCAAATTTCAGAGCTCCAACCACTGCCTCAAAATTTTAGGGCTTAGTGTTTTCCCTTTACCAAACAAATGATTTTCTCCTTTCCTCTTGTCTTTCACCATGTGTGCATGAAGCCAGGGGTGAAGCTAATGTCTTTTTTCTTGCTTTCACTTCGGTAAATTTGAGGGTTTTTAAAAGCAGAGTGAGCAGAGAGAGAGAGAGAGAGGGAGAGAGAGAGAAAGAGAGAGAGAGGAAAAACTTGACAGAACAAAGAGCAGCAATCTATGGAAAAACAAAAGGACCTAGGCCAGTTCACTCAAGCAAAAAATAGGAGATAAAGGAGGCTCTCTTTGCAGGCAGGAGCAAAGGCGCTTGGTATGTGGGAATGGGAGAGGCACAGCTTTATTCCAAGCTTCTCTTCATGAGTTATTGGAGATTGGGCCCAGTGTTAGGACACTATTCCCACTCTCTCTCTCTTCTACAGCCAGGACCGGCCACTGTGAAAGACCCCCCACTCTCCTT
This sequence comes from Dolichallabes microphthalmus, assembly GCA_026413445.1. Lineage (NCBI taxonomy): Eukaryota > Metazoa > Chordata > Actinopteri > Siluriformes > Clariidae > Dolichallabes > Dolichallabes microphthalmus. The sequence continues at coordinate 22,082,858 of JAOTQY010000040.1, forward strand.
GGTGCATATATCAACCTGAGTTTACATCATTTTAATGGATATAAACAGAACAATGACTAGGGCTGAAAGTATTACTTTCTCCCAGTAATTCTCATTTGCTTCATCCTGACCACTTTTCAAGACTTGATGCTGTGGCACAATGATAAGATTAACCGCAACTCCGCATCAAATTGTGCAAGCGATTGTGTCCATGATGTCATCGCTGAATAGCAAGAAAAATGATAAGAGAAAATGGTCATTTCATCACAGTGGCCATGATGAGGTGTTTTCTCATTCGCTGAACATGGAACCTGGAAATATAGCCCTCAGACATCTCAATAGGGCATAGCGCTTGGCCATTATTTCAGATGTAGATTCGAGTGGGGCGCTGTGGTATTGAAGGGCTGTGGATTAGAGTCTTTAGCCAGAGGCCCAGCAAGCATGAGTTTTGAGCTATAGGGTATTGAATGGGTAAGTGCGGAGATCGACCCACCGCGACTGCTCTTGGCACCTTATCAAGATGTTTGGGAGGCAGCGGTAATTGTTATGACTCTGGAGTCCATGGCCTGCCAGCGCTTTATGCCCTAGCCGTGTAATAGGATAATAAACGCTACTTTATGCTGTGGCTGTGGCCCAAATGAAACCAGCAAGAACTTAGTGCTGTCCTGCCTAGAGACCAGGCAACGGCAAATAATGGTGACGTGAAGGCAGAGGTGGGGCAGCACTTGAGCTGTGATGTTAATATTGTCATTGATATATGTCATTCATGTCTGTTTTCTCCAGAGGGATGCCTGATATTCAGTGGATGAATCTGGATCCTCTGAAGCTCATGGAGGAGTTAAGCCAGTTCACTTCATTAGAAGGTTTCAAGGAAATGCTGGACAAGGCTCAAGTAGGCCATGCCTACATGAACCGGCCTTGTCTCGATCCCAACGACCCCGACTGCCCACTCAGCGCTCCCAACAAGGACCTGCGTCAGGTGGGCATGGACCTTTTCTAATGAATGTCGCATTGTTATTGACGCTTTGTAGATTTGAGGTGTTTCAATTGAATTTGTTGCTATCCCATTCAGAGTCCAGATATTGCTGCGGAACTACAGGGTGGCTGCCATGGTTTCTCGAAGAAGTTCATGCACTGGCAGGAGGAACTGATCCTCGGGGAACGCATGAAGAACTCGCAGGGGTTTTTGCAAAGGTGAGAGACGAAGATCATGAGAAATCTCCTGCTTCCCGAGAAACCCTTAATTGAGGGGGTTGAGCTTCTGAATTCGAATCCAGCTTAGTATAGGACTGTTAATGACAGAATGAAGTAGTATTGCAGACCAAAAGTAACATCTCATGGATAACAGGGAACATAATGGAAACAAAGCAAATGAAACCCTGTCTAACCTTTATAATTTACCATTGTTTGTCTATATTGTCGTCATTGGGGTCGTGTTTGTGACTCACCTGCCACTTTCTTTTCCTCTTGCAGTGCAGAGGCTTTGCAAAGTATGTTTCTTCTCATGAGCCCCAAGCAGCTATATGAACACTTTAAGGATGACTATGAAATCCATGACATCAACTGGAATGAGGACAAGGCCACTGCCATCCTGGAGTCTTGGCAGAGAAAGTTTGTTGAGGTATTTATTTTCGTCCCGGTACCCATTAAATAATAAATGAGCATCACTAAATCTTTGGATTTACCTGCCATATAGGTCAGGGTACGGCTGAGGTGGGTTTGTTTCATGGAAGAAAAAAAAATTGGAGGCGGGGAGGAGGATGTTCTGTGTATTATTCGAATATGCCTGCATTCCATCCATCTCATCCATGTAGTAATGTTAGGCTTCTTGTTATAGAAGCAAACTGGTTTTTAGGTAACCCACACCTAGCATACTGAGAGAACCGAGTGAAAAAGAGATAGAGAGAATTTTTTTTAGTGGAGTTGAATAAAATGTGGTGCGGGGGTGTTTAGTTCCCCCTCAGGTTGTTGGCGCATCATAGAACTGATGGAGTTGCCTGAAGGGTAATCTCACCCGACCCCTGACCCTGGCATCTGTGCTCGTTATTCCATGCTTATCAAACTTCCTGTGGGTTCAGTTTATGCTGTGTGTGTGTGTGTTATGCAAATACTGTGTATATAAAATATTTTAAACGTACTACATTTGTCTGTTTTTGTTTGTGTAACCGGTTCTAGTAGTTGTCTCGAATGGTTTGTGATCATGGGTTCTCTTGCTAGGTGGTCCACGGAAGCCTTCCTCAGAACTCGTCCTCTAATGTCCACGCTTTTTCTACCACCACACTCAATGACATTATGAAGTCCTTTTCTGATGTTAGTGTCATCAGGGTAGCAGGAGGCTACCTGCTCATGGTAAACTTTACTTTACAAGTTACAATCACTAAGATACAGTATAAATACTGCTGTTTTATGTGTTAAACCGTTGCATAACCCAGTATTTATTTTCGTCTCTGTATTTTTGCGCGTAGCTGGCCTATGCGTGTGTGACCATGCTCCGGTGGGACTGTGCTAAGAGCCAGGGGGCAGTAGGGCTGGCTGGAGTGCTGCTGGTCGCTCTGTCTGTAGCTGCAGGTTTAGGATTATGCTCTCTGATGGGGTTGTCTTTCAACGCTGCCACTACACAGGTACACGCCACACACATGGTCATTCATAGCACTGATTCTCATAATGGTATTTCGGCCAGATTCTGAGACAGAACGATGTAATTCTCTACAGGTGCTGCCTTTTTTGGCGCTGGGAATAGGGGTGGATGACATGTTCCTTCTGGCTCATTCTTTCACAGAGACTGGCTCCAACATCCCCTTTAAGGCATGTGACTCTCTTATACGCTTAATCCTGCTAATATATATATATAGATATTATAGAATCATTGATTTATATATATATATATATGTATAAATATATATATATTGTTTATTTCTTCTGGTGATGGTCGACTGTGTGTTTAACTTGTCTCCTTTGCTGCCTCTGTACGTGTCTGTAGGAAAGGACTGGTGACTGTCTCAGAAGGACTGGCACTAGTGTGGCTCTCACCTCCATTAACAACATGATCGCCTTCTTCATGGCAGCTCTAGTGCCCATTCCTGCTCTTCGGGCTTTCTCGTTGCAGGTATAAATGGGACGGAGTGAGTGTGCATGTGTGTATGAATTTGTGAGTAAGAACCCCGAAACATTTGCACCCTGTACTAGCTATTCAGTAGGCTGGCAGGAACAGTAGCACTCTGAAAAGGTCAATAAAGGGTAGGCATAATAAACGACAGACTGCTTTTGTTAGGGTTTTTTTTTTTGCCATCCCTTTTTCTCTCTCTCGATGTTTATGGCTGCTCCCCCTCTGTCTACTTAAAAACGAAGCCTGTCTCTCAGATTCATATACAGAGGAGAGAGATAGAGAAGAGAGAGAGAGAGAGAGAGCGAGTAATAGGATGAGTGAATACTCAGTATATCACCAAGCTGTCAACCCACATTTCTCTGATCTCTCTAAGCGAGCACTGGGTGGTCCTGCTCTTTAGTGATATGGAGTATAATGTCTGCCCCAGGCAGGCAGGTTGTGTGTGTGTGTGTGTTAGGGAGGTGTGTGTTGGGGGGAATACTGCTCAGGCTAGTCGTATCCTTGGGAGTCCGCTTTCACTAGCTTGTTGACTATGTTTGGAGTAGAAGGAGGAAGGAGGGGGTAAAGCTGTTTGATTTAGGATGCATATTTTACTTTCCAGGATTCAGTCTCAAGGCACTAAAACAGTAAGGGAGCTTGAATGCGAAGAGTGTTTTTTATCAAGTTGAGACAGCGACTGTGGAGTTGGGTGTTGTAAATGAAAGCCTTGTGCCTTTCTTCTAATCGCTCTTGTGCTTTTCACTGTCTCCAGGCTGCTGTTGTGGTGGTATTTAATTTTGCCATGGTCCTGCTCATCTTCCCTGCAATTCTGAGTCTGGACTTGCATAGACGCAAGGACAAAAGACTGGACATCCTCTGTTGCTTCTACAGGTAGCCATCACAGAAGGCACTATAGAAAAGTCTGCTTAATACTAAAAGTTACACTGATGCATTTGAAAATATTTGAAAGGGTCACACATTAATGCTGTTTATGTATCTCTTTGCAGCCCATGTTCCTCCCGAGTGATCCAAATCCAGAGTCAGGAGTTCTCTGATGCCAATGATAACCACACACTCCCTCATGGTCCATCCACCCCCACTTTTGCTGGTTCCACAATCACCACCAGCACCCACATCACCACCACGGTGCAAGCTTTCACCCAGTGTGATGCTGCTGGTCAGCACATTGTCACCATTCTGCCTCCAACTTCTCAGATCTCCACCAGCCCTCCTTCTGTTGTGCTGTCACCCCCAGACCCCAGACCAGCTGCTGATCCCTATGGCTCTCAGCTATTCATGCCATCCAGCTCCACCCGGGACCTGCTGGCCCAAGCAGAAGAACCTCGACTGGAACGGGAGTGCGTACCTGTACCATTTTTGCAATGGAACCTGCCCCGCTTTGCCCGTGAGAAGTATGCACCGCTGCTGCTTAAGACTGAAACAAAGACAGTGGTGGTGGTGGTATTTGTGGCACTGCTTAGTCTTAGCCTCTATGGTACAACCATGGTCCACGATGGCCTCTATTTAACAGACGTTGTGCCGAGAGACACAAAGGAGTATGATTTCATTTCTGCCCAGTTTAAGTACTTCTCCTTCTACAACATGTACTTGGTTACAATGGATGGGTTCGACTATGCCCAGGCACAGCGCGAGCTCCTGCAGCTTCACAATGCATTCAACTCGGTCAAGTACGTTGTGAGAGACAGCAATCAGAAACTGCCTCGCATGTGGCTCCACTACTTCCACGACTGGCTTCGAGGTAAGAGCTCATCTTACTGCTTGGGTCATTTGGGGGGAAGATGTGGGTTGGGGTTATTAACTGAGAACCTATTTGAATCATCCATCTAGTTTTGGATTGGGTATTTCATCTCATATGAAAGTAAAATTCTGCTAGACCACAGGTAAAGGAAAGAGTTCAGTAAGAGTTCAAGCCTCCCCCCCCCCCACTTTAGCCTTAGGGAGGAAGATCGAGAAGGGTCAGAGGTTATCTCTGCCTGCTTATGACCTCTCCACCTGGCCAGAGACTAGAAGAAAAAAAAAAACTGAATTTGCTGGACGGATAAGCTAGAAGTGGTTCAGAAAAAAATTTGATTAGAGTGAAAGGATGAAATGTATTTTGAAAAGCAGTGGAAACTGGAGGCAGTTCAAAGTGTCTTTCTCGCTGCCCCTATGCCATTTGCTTTTTTTATGTGTGGAGATCTCTGTAATTAAAGAATGGTTGAGGAAATTGTTTTTCAGCTGTTGCCAGACTTTGTAATTTGAAGGACATGAAAGACTTTTGGTGGCTGGTTTCTTTAGATCCCACACACTCCCCAATTTGGGGAGTGGGGACAGTTTATTTTTCTTGTCAGTTTGTGTGGATTGGCATTAACTCATCCAATTTCCCCAAGAAAGTGAATTTCTTTTGTGCTTGTACATTGAACTCAAGAATGTATTTTTCTACTTTCTTGTTAACAGGACTGCAAGCTGCATTTGATGCTGACTGGGAAGCAGGCAGGATCACCTATGACAGTTACCGCAATGGTACCGAGGATGGAGCATTAGCTTACAAACTTCTCATTCAGACTGGATCAAAGAAAGAGCCATTCAATTACAGTCAGGTATGTGAACAATGTTTGCAGTGTTTGATTGTTCAAACGTTTGTCTTAATTAAGGTTATGAAGCCGGTATTTATTCAGACTTGTTTCTTTTTCAGCTGACATCTCGCCGTCTGGTAGATAGTGATGGTCTGATTCCTCAAGAGGTCTTCTACATCTACCTGACTGTGTGGGTCAGTAATGATCCACTAGGCTATGCTGCATCCCAGGCCAATTTCTATCCCCACCCTCATGAGTGGATCCATGACAAATATGATACGACTGGAGAGAACCTACGTAGTAAGTATCCTCCTTAAACATTTTGTCATTTAGCATTACTTAGAGGAACCATTCTACATCTTTACACACATTATACATCTTCATGGCCTTGTCTTTTTCTTCCAGTCCCAGCTGCAGAGCCTCTGGAATTTGCACAGTTCCCCTTCTATCTGAATGGGCTTCGGCAGGCTTCAGACTTCATTGAGGCCATTGAGAGTGTACGCTCCATCTGTGAAGAATTTATGCGTAAGGGCATCCCGAACTACCCCAATGGATACCCGTTCCTTTTCTGGGAGCAGTACATTGGCCTGCGCCACTGGTTCCTGCTATCTGTCAGTGTTGTCCTGGCCTGTACCTTCCTGGTGTGTGCCATCTTGCTACTCAACCCCTGGACAGCAGGCATTATTGTAAGTCCACTTTTCCTCCCTCTCCTGCTTATGTCTAAGACCATAGAAAGAGCTTTGCTAGCTGTTAGCTTAGAAATTTAGCATATGGTCAGTTCAAATCCCAACAATGCCATAGCAATCCCTGGCCAGAAGTCCAAGAGAGTAAAATTACCCATGATTCTGGCAAGGAAGGTATGGCATTACGGTCTTCCTCGCCAAGCAAATGCAAAGTTGTGGCAGAGCTCTCCTAAAATCTTTTTAACTCAAACTACCTTTGTCCAAGTTTTTGGAAACTAGACAGATCTATGCATTTGTGACCTTGGACTGCTAAGCCCATCAATCAGTGCTGAGTTTGAGGTGGGGGGTTCATGTGAGGAGATGGGGGTGGTTGTAAGTTTGGTGACTTGAGTATGGCTCAAGATTGTTTGTATGCTACAAGTTTAATAAGACTATCTTAATTTCTTCCTCAGGTTTTTATCTTGGCTATGATGACAGTAGAGCTGTTCGGCATCATGGGCCTGATCGGTATCAAGTTGAGTGCCATCCCCGTGGTTATCCTTATTGCTTCTGTTGGCATTGGAGTGGAGTTTACTGTGCATGTTGCACTGGTAAGGAAGATCACATTAGCATTTTTACAATGATCAGAATTTAGCTCAAAAACTGAGAGTTTAATTTCTAAACGAGGAAGCAGGAAATATGCAATTAGTCTCAGTTGTTTTGCTCCGTGTCTTTGCAGGGCTTCCTGACTGCTATCGGGAACAGAAACACACGCTCAAGTGTTGCTCTGGAGCACATGTTTGCACCTGTGATAGATGGTGCCATCTCCACTCTACTTGGAGTGCTCATGCTGGCTGGTTCCGAGTTTGACTTCATCATGAGGTGAGTGATTAACAGTCTAACATATGCTAATGACAATCCCTGTCCTGATTTGTTTTTTGTCCTTGTCACTCTTGGTCAGGTAGTTCAGGCCATGCTTCCCTGTGCCTTAGTGTTGCTTCATCAAAAGCACAAATGTAGAAAACATCAACAGCTGCTCGTAAACACGTAAATGCCCAGTGGGTGGTGACACACACATTCTCAACCCTTGAGTATGAGAATATGTCAAATGTCAAATGACCAATCATACGGTTGAGAGCTTCTGTGCCGGAAGAGGCCACCACATAAGAGGGATGTTTGCCCTATCCATCAATGGGTTCAGTTGGTCAGGAATGCTTCAACCAAAACTCAGAAAGCCTCTGAGCACTGCCTTTGGCCTACTGTCTCGCTTAAATGTTTGGCTTAGAAAAAAAGAGCAAATAGCAGTGTTTTTCTGCTGGATCTGGGCTCTGCTGGATTCTGACCACAACCTTGAGAGCAGACTCAAACAGACCCACAACATAAAAATGGCTAAGTTAGAGAAGAGAGTAGAAGAGTGAAGAAGTATATTGAAAAAAAAAATCTAAATACCCCCAGGGTGGCTTCTTGGCACCACAACTATTCAGACATTCTCCAAGAGTTTGAATGAAGTCAGATGGTGAATGGATTTTTTTCTTCCTTTTTCCTCTTTAGCCTAAAGATTAAGACAAAGCTGTATAAAGAGGAGGTGGAGAGAAGGAAGAACGGTGTAGCCTGGTTGTTGAGAAAGGGGGTTCCTTTTCGGACAGTAGTGAAGTAGAAAGAGTTTGGGGAGGGAGATGGAGTGGGGGCAGGGTAGTGAGAGCAAACCATTTGAAGGGTGCTGTATGCCAGCATTGGGGCATTCACACTGGGAGGTCCTGTTTAGATGTTGGGAGAGAGAATGGGTGGAGGAGAGACAGCACGAGTAAGCAGGCCCTCTAGCTGGGGAGTAGCATAAATACAGTCCTGTAAACATCTCCTGGCGGTGGGACACTGAATAAACACCAGAACAAGCTCAGTGGCCCCTCTCAGAAGGAGCCACCCCTTCCAACCCCTGACTCGGAATGGAAAAGATTACAGTTTATATAAACAACAGAATTCCTAACACTAGGTCTACTCTGGAGGTCTAACCCAAGTGGGGCCCATGGATGGTTTCTCACTTCTTTCACTTTTTCTTCCTCTTTATTATTTTTTTTTTCAGTCTTAATAAATTACACTCAACTTTCAGAATGTTGACTTAGTAAAATAAACAATTATCTTTTTCCAGTCGCTTCATGTATACAAGAAAGTGGGGGTCAGAATGCCTTTCACAAACAAAAGGTGGACTCTAATACAGCCTGAAACAGTTGGCTTTTAAACTTCTCAACAGCTCATGTTGTTTCATGGACTATTACAAGTACATTCTGAAAATATGAATTGCCTGAATGGTCCGATCACAAGTGAACAGCACCAAATAACACACGATAGTTCTGCCTGAAAGAGGCAAGACAGAATGGAAGAAGCCATTGAGAGATCTTTTCTTTTCTGGCCTTGTAATCTTCCTAATATAGTCATTTATATTTATTGGCTTGAAAGTCCATACTAGCCGAGACATATTTAGAGACTTATTGGAAGAGACAAGTCAATGGATAGCAGCTATCACGCTCAAACATGAATGCTCCATGCAGATGTTCTAGTGGTTAACTTGTTTAGTCCAGTTCTGTTGGGTGTGACATAAGGGAAGATGTTGGGTGTGCGGTACAGATTGTTAAAAAGGAGCACTTTAAATTCCCGAATCCACATCCTTATTTTTCCAGACTCTTGTTTTTCTCTTTCTTACCTCCAGATATCTGAACCGCAGTTACATTGTCTATGTATATTTGAGCTTTTAACTGAGGCACTCTCTAATTTTCTCAAGCTCTCTTTCTTGTGGTGAGGGGCGAGCCTTCCTTTGGTGCCATGAGCTGAAACCCAGAGATGTAAATTCTTGTAGTTCTGCAGCCCATTATTCCTGCCTCTTCACTAGCACGCCAGCCAGGGCGCAGAGTATAATGACAACCGTTCTTCTTAGAGCTTCATTCAACCTGCCTAGAGCTACACCCTTGTAGGGCTTCGTACTTTACCACCATGTGGTGAAGCATTATGCCTCTTTATACTGGACCTCCATACATGCATGCTGCCAGAGTTACTTACAGCTATCTTTGGCTTTGGGGTGACAAGTGATGGTATCTCTGTCAGCTTTGTGTCTGTAGAGGAACAAAAAGTGTTCACATTCAGGTTTATTATGGACCAAATTCCTCAAAAAAAAGTCAGTGCTACAATTTTAGGACCACACTGGATTTGGTGACGACTGAAGCAATGTAATGTTGCAAGATTACAGATGAGGAGATATAAGAGGTGATTGGCCTGCCGAGGCATAAACCCAGAGCAGATGTAGGTTGCTCAAGGTGAAATTGGATCTCAGTGAGATGGGATATTAAGTTGTTGAGAGGGAAATTACATAAGCACCAGGGGCAGCAGCACCAGCTTGGTGGCCATGAAATAGAGGGAGTTTATAAGAGTATGCTACAAGAGAGAGTGCAAGCATTTTGGAACGAGGTGAGTGTTTCTGACGTGTAGAATCCGCTCACTAATGTAAACACACTTATTCAGGAAGTGCCAGTGCAGTCGTGATAGATGAGGGTTCCCAGAGGGAGCAAAAGAGAGTGCTTGCGCCAAAGACGGAGCATAGGAATTTCTCTCCAGCTTTGTCAGTTTGCCAGGAGAGAAGACATGGTAAGAGGAAATGGTGGGAGGAGACGTTAGAGGGCAGAAGCTTAGAACTTAGAACCTACTGTTTCTTTTTTTCATCATGTCACTTTTAAATTGCATATGTTGATTTTTGGTGTAGTTCTTGTTGAGTAAAAATATGTTTCACTTTTGTTTCCTCTAAAGGTACTTTTTCGCAGTGCTGGCCATATTGACATTGCTGGGAATTCTAAACGGCTTGGTACTGCTGCCTGTTCTGCTATCAATTGTGGGGCCTCCAGCCGAAGTCGTTCTTGGCAATAATGCCAGTGCTGTCTCCAGTCCCTCACCTGAGCCCATACCCAGGATTATGAACAACCATGGCTACTATGCTGGGCACATCCCCAGAGCACCACGTCAGGCCTTCACTGAGGTCTCAGACTCTGAGTACTATTCAGAAACAACCAACACTTCTGGGATCGGTGATGAGGACTACATGCACTCTGACAGAAATGCGTATATAACCACACCCACGCAGCCACCAACCTCCCACATACTGCTGGAGGCCAGCAAGAACCCTTCATTCCCCAAGCTCACAGTAAGTTTCTTATATTCTTATATATTGATAGAAGTGATAACACTGCTGACTCCAGGTTTTACTCCTTGTTAATTGTATTCACTAAGCTGATGTTTTGCATTTCCTAGGTGGTAAAACCTTATAATGAAATTCCATCAGCAACAAGCCCAAAAGATCCACCCAGTGAGGAAACCCAGAACGCAGTCAATTTCATCAGTTCACAGATCACACGGTGGGATAGCAAACCGGAATACCAGGGATCTAGGCGACACCCTTTACCTAACGACGATGCATACTCTCATGGAAGGACTACTCACTGTGGTCCCAGGTTACAGCAAGGCAGAGGGCCACAGCTGAACAGGACTAAAGCTCTGCCCCATGGTTGCAATGCACTGCAGCAGCCCAGCAACACTGTCACCATGGTTACTGCCACTGCCTCAGTGACCGTGTCAGTGCACCCCAATCTGCCGGGGTCATATCAGGGTACCGTGCACGAGGTCTTTGAGGATAGCGTATCAGACTCTTTCGAGAACTCTAAAAGGACTTCACAAACTTATGGGAGAGCTAATCAGCCTTCCAAGAGAGACTCTTTACAACTACAAGATCTGGAATCCCTAGATAACAACCAGCATCAAGCTAAACAGGGTCTAGGTAAGCTAACTAACATTAGTTTGCATAACTTTTGCATTTCATTGTCACATCATTTTCAATTTTTCATCAAATGATTAAGAGAAACAGAAATGATCAGAAATGTCTAATTGTGGGTTTTTTTTGTTCTGTACGTGTTGCAGGTGGAACACGGACCCAGACGGCCAAAGATTGCTAGACAGCACACATCGTCACTCCAACAACCCTTTAAACCCTTTTGTCTGGAATCTATCACTGGCTGTTTTGGGAGGTCCCAATATGCTCTGTCTTTCTGAACTGTACATAAGCCTCACAGATAAGAGGATTTATTTTAAAAGATGTTCAAATTATACATTTATAAATATATATATTTTAATACTAAAAGAGGGCAAAACTATTTAAGAGTACTGTATCATGTTTGTATTCTCTTATGTAAAAGTCAGATATATGAGAGGATTCATAGGCTTTGTTTCCTCTTTTGTAAAGATTAAGAAATGTGTTTTATGTACAAATTCAGAGAAGTTAAATATTAGGTTATTGAAAAATGAAAGGTCAGTGTTCTTTTTTTTGCTGCTATACATCATATATGATGAGATGATTTGCCTTGAAAATGCGCAGTACCCCCTCCTCGATGTAAGCTGTAACATTACATTAACATGTTCTTACACTGCAAACTTCTTCCGCTTGTTCTCAGATTGCTGAACCTTTGTACAGTAATGTGTGCATTTTGCAAACGCTTGTATTCAGTGTGACTTAAATGAAAGACATTGAGGCTTAAACGACTTGCTCAAAGACCCAACAGTGGACGTCTAGGAGGGTTGGGATTTGATCTCCCTGCACTGTGTTCCCTGATGGTGTCTCGTCTTTAATTGCACTGTGACACGTAATAGAGAGATTTCATCCATTTTAAATTAATTTCTTTAAAACAAAACAACTTTATTGAAAGCAACTTCTGTGCCTTTGTCGTTTCACATACATTTGGATATTTGGCATTGCTGTAGTCCTGTGCTAATTACACAGTGATGAAAAATGACCCACTTTCTAATATGGTGACCCCAAAGTTTCCTCCACCTGTAGTATATTATACATATTATAGGGTTGAGGTCAGTAAAACCTTCGCTTCAGAATCAGTTGGCATCCACTTGACAGACATGTTGAATATATTTGCAGTTATAATCCAATGTTCCTGAGACATATAGTCAATACCGAATTATAATTTCCCCCAAATGTCACTTGGAAACGGAATCTTATTTAAGTACATTATGAGGTCAGGCTTTTTGTTTCTTCGTTTTTTTGGCTGCTTTAGAGGTAATCCATAGCTCTAGTCCTGTGCAATGCTAGATTAAGTCGTTCTCACGCAGGTTTCTCCAGCTAGGCCAGTGTATCACTCATGGAGCTCATTCAAGCCAGTATTTCTTCTTTTCTGTCTCTTCGATTTTGAGTTTTTCCATACTGGTCACAACACTGCCAGGTTAAACCCAGGGAAACATTAGATTTAAGTGGCAGCTTTTTTGTGACAGAACTAGAAACAGAACAATATGTAGCTACTGAATCTTACCAACAATAATAATAAAAAATGTAAAAAGAAATAACATAACACAAAAGTCAAGCACGCAATCCACGGTATACATGTACATGAAGTACGTGCATGGTGAGAGAGCAGAGAGGAAAGATTAGGGGATGGGGGTCCTGTACTTCTATTTGAAATGTATGTCATGCCATATGAATTATTTATATGAAAAAAAGTTTTATTTTTGTAGTTTGTACAGATGTTAGTCACTAGACTGATGTTATATTTTTAAAGAGTAAATATATTACAAATGCAAATATATATATAATTATATCTATTTGTTGCTTCTTCTTGGGGTGGGTTGGGTGTAAAATTGGTTGGAGTGGAGGTTTTCGTTTTTTTTCTTTCTTTTTCTTTTTCTTTTTTTTTTTTTTTAAATTTGCTGTTAGATGAGGAGAAATTCTGTTTGGAAAATGAAGGAGCGGGGTGCGGTTGTCGCTGTCCACCTTGTGTTGCCTTTCTTCCTTCAAATATCTATTTGTTGTCTAAAACACTGACTTCAGAAATCCATGTGCAAGAAAAAATATATATATACACACAACTTTTGTGTGACCATCATTTCCCTTCACCCTTAATAAGAATACAACTAACAAAATAAATGTAAAAAAAAAAAATCAACTTGAATGTGGTTCTGTTTTTTTCTTCTTCTTAAAAGCCTTTACCGGTTGTGATATACAAGGCGTGTAACTGAAATCCAGTAGATGTAGATTAAAATGTCACCCAGAAGTGATATTCTGTACAAGACGCTTTCAGGGCTCAACAGGATGTATATTGTGTGTGCGCCTGGCTGGGCCGAGGTGTTGGCCGATTTGAGTGAACAAGCTGCTGAGGTGCGGTGGGGGAGGGTGTGGCGTAACAACCTGGCTTCACATTTCCTGTTCGATTGTTATGAGTCCGGAGGCGAGCGTTCCCGTGTGCACTGAGCCCACCTATGCAGATGAAAGGCGTGCACTGTAAATTCCTCCACCTCCCACAACACTGCCTCGCATGTCTGAATCTGATACACCTCTGGCTTTTACAGTTACAGTACTATCCAAGTTATGCATTTTGTGTGCTTATGTAGAAAAAAAAAACATGCTTCCTTGGGCATATATTTAAGAGATAGTAAGATCTTTTTTTTTTTTTTTTTTGATGAGATGTACACATATATCAAACTAAACAATGTATAACTTAAAAAAAAATATTTCTGTGCCTTGATACACCACAGTACTGTTCAGTGCATCATTCTGATTGGTCAGAATTTCCTGTAACTGCAATCCTTATACAGTAGGTTTATATTAATACACTTGTATTAAATAGATATGGTATGGTACCCATAAAATAAGTTTCTGAAAGGACTCATTTGGTGTCTGCTTTGTAATCGTGTCAAGTAAAGGTGTAAATCTTAGCGTGTGTTTTTAAATCACTGGAAATTTTTCAGGATGAAAGAGGTTTCTTAGTAAACAGCCCAATATGACAGGCTGATTATTATTATTATTTTTTTTTTTGCCATGGTAACTTAAAAAAAGACAAAGCGAAAAAAAATTGTGGTTTAAGAGAAATAAAACACTTCAATATGTATTATTGGAAAATAATGAAGTGTGGCATTATTGGTCATTATTGATTATTTTCCTTTTTTTCAGGTTTGGTTATTACATTTCTAAAAAATGATTTATTTCTTTACTCAAACATTCAATTGGCAGAAATTTGAGGAAGTGATATTTCATTATTATTATTATTCTTAAATAAAAATTTTAAACCGGCATGAAGCAAAACATGCAGCTAAAGATTCCCATCCAGTTTCTCCCTACGTCTCCGAATCCTTAAGATAGCGGTGCTTGATATTTCCCTCCTGACTCTGATACGAAATATGACTTCAGCGACTTCCCTATAGGCTTCATGAGAATCGCCCTTATCAGGAAAGATTAGGCTTGAGATTGGAAAAGACAGGAAGTCAGCACAGCAGAAGTGTGGGTGTCGGTTTGAGGGAGATGAGTAAGTTTGTGTGCGTGTGTGTGTAAATTGGGCTGGTGGAAATGTTTAAAACTAAACAAAACAAAACCAAAAAAAAAACAAAAAACTGTTGGAAAAAAGAGCATGACATCTGGCAGCCAGTGAAAGATGCTGTAAATAGCCTAAACGTACAGGCAGCTGGCATCTTTAACAACTGATGCTGTGCGTAGGTGGCAGGAATCACAGGCTAAAGAAAGAGGTGTGTGCGTGTGTGTGTGTGTGTGGCAAGAAGGAGGAAGTCAAAATCAGATCAGTGTTAAGATCAAAAGAGTCAACCTATGATCTGTTCAACTTCTTGGGTGGTCAAAAGGATGACTGGATAGAGTTGTATAAATTCTTTTTTTTTTTTAGACCGGCAATGATGTTAACAACTTCTGTTGACTGAGGAAAAAGAAATGAAGTCTTATTTTCTGACCTAGTTGATTTGCTTTAAGAAGTTTTTTAGGGAAAGTTTGACCAGACGTCCTACATGTTAGAGTTTTAGTCCGTATTGAGATGTTACAATGAGAGCAAGCCAAAGTGCATATCTGACGACTATATAATGAAAGGCAGTCTTCAGTAAAATGCCTCAAGTGCGGTGCTGTGGAAATGAACACACTAATGATGAAATAGTCTTCTGTGAGTTGCATGTTTCAGCTCTGAGCTATACATCCAAGACGCCTAATTACAATCAATCCCGCCATCAATATTTATACAACTTGCTTCAAACTAACAAATGTGTTTGCAATCTCTCATCTCTCCTCTTCTTGAGCGGGAACAATATGAATTCGCAGACAGGCCCCTTGCCGCGTAAACATGTTTAAATAAACAGGAACCCACGGAATGCCTGTTTAATTGATTCATTCTGGCCCTGTGTTGTTTGCAGAAGGGCCCAAATGTGTGCTTGTAATGCAAACCCAGTGTTTAGAAGTGGTATGCTCGGTTAAGACAATAATGGCTCGAATGCCAGTCATGTCAGGGTTCTGCTTTAGACTGCTCCATGGGCTGCTGCCTACAAATTGTGCGCCACAGCACACAGTCTCGGGTTCGAAAAAACGAGACGGGTGATAATCATACAGCACTGTATGGCACTCTGGTTTAAAAGTCTACTCCCCCCCCCCAGATTATAATTAAACACATACAAGTGGTAATAAAACGTAATGAAGGGAGAGAGGAGACTGGCAATGCCGTTTCATGTGGCCAGGCGCAGCATGTTGAGGGGCGTTGAGAGCGGGGCCACATGTGTCCTGGGGTGCTCTGGGTTTAAGTTTCTGCCCACTGAAAGGAATGTGCTAATGCAAGCTCAGGACCGTCAAGATTGTATGCTACAATAAGGAGTAGAAGTGGGAAGAATTATGTCTAATCACCAGTAGAGGGAAGAAACAGTACTGCAGTTTGGTACTTATATGAGACAGAAAAAAAAACTTAAACTGGAAGAAAATAGTACATGATTGCAATTAACCACCAGGTGGTGCTGTTTAGGCTGAAAATGTTAAATTCATTAACCATGGTTGTACATATAATATGTATGTACCTAGGTGTGTGCCATTACTTACAGTCAGCACCAGAAAAGTCTTTGTGGTTTGTTAACTTTATGTCATATGAAATGTATGAGTGAATTTTACATTTCAGTCTTATTTCAGTAGTCATGCAACACCTTTGGGAAGATTAAAGAACACACAAACCAAATGAAACAAAATTGTGTAGTCCATCATAAATCCTAATAGCAATAAGTAAATTTAGTTTTATTAATGTTACGAACAGTTGCAGCTGTGATGAACCTGCTCAGAAACGAATGCAGGTCTATTTGTTTTATTCCTATTTTGAGGATGATTATAGTGGCAAATATTTATTTTCTCAAGGATCATAGTTAGAGATTTGCAGAAGGTAGCAGCATTTTGAGGTCACCAAGTCTCCAAATCTATAATTAGATGCAAGCTCAATGCCAAAAAAAAAGTTAAAAAAAAATAAAAAATTGGAAGGCGTGTCAGGAAGAAAGACTTTTCTTTCATCTAACCACAAAAGTAAGTGGCTTGAGCTCACTAGACACTACTGCAACTGATTAGAACCAGGTCCAATGCTCAGATTAGACAAAAACAGAGCTGTTTGGCAACAAGATGGGTTTGGCATGAATAAAGAAGGGTTATAAATAAAAGAATGTACTGTTTAGCATGGCGGATCTGTGATGGTGTGATTCGTTTCGTCCGATGCACTCCATGAAGCAGCAAGAGATTTGACAAATGATGAAAATTTGGCTGCCTCTGTCCACGAAGCTGTGGTTGGTTTGTGGTTGGATAGTCATGTCATGACATGAATCCAAACAATATGTCCGAATCCAAAAGAATCAAGCGCTTGTCATGTCTTGTCTTTTCCCCTAACCTAAACTTTATTCAAAACTTTCGGAAAAGTAAAAAGGATGGAGGATCATGGAGTGATGGAAGAGCCTGTTATATTTCTTTCTCAGCTTTCCTCGATCTCATCTAGCTCAATTACAGGAGATGATGATGATGATGTCTTAGTGCTGCTACGTTGCCAAAGTAGTCCACTAAATTAATGGGTGTCAATAATTCTAGAATAAGCCTACTTATAGGTTAATGAATACTAAAAATGATTACTTTTTTTTCCCAAGCCTGTTTTTATCTATGATTAGTTCAAGGACAAATGACTGTGCTAAACTGATTAGTTATGCTTTTCAAAGCACAGTTGTCTCAAAAATGTACACACACTGCACCTGTCGAACTTGGATCTGTATGAAAACAGAAAGTGACCCTCTCTCATCTTCTAAACCACTTTATCTTGTATTCAGTGTCACTGTGACCTGGAGCCTATCCCAGGAGACTTTGGGCACGAGGCAGGGGACACCCTGGACAGGGTGTCAATCCCTCGCAGGGCACACACACACACATGCACTCACACTCTACAGGCAATTTGGGAACGCCAATTAGCCTAACCTGCATATCTTTAGACTGTGGGAGGAAACCGGAGTACCCGGAGGAAACC
>JAOTQY010000045.1:331624-344983 GCA_026413445.1 Dolichallabes microphthalmus
GTTTTACACACACACGTGGTCACAGTGTTATAGTAAACAGTACACGCGTGCACGGATGTTGATTATACCAGTGAGAGCTGAGCACTAAGACCCAGTAGGGGAGATGATTACCCAGAATTCTGCAGTGAAAGAAAGAGAAAAACCGTTGGCTCAGTTGTGATCTTGTGACTCTCGGAGTCAAAACAAGAAGCGCATGCGTGATACATGATACTCGGTACTCGTAAACCAAGACTCGTTCGTTTTCCAAATCTAAATTTATTACAAATCTTTGCTCATCTTGCGGAACACTCGCAAATCGCATTACTCGCAATCCGAGGTTCCACTGTACACATCTTCTACTACTGACACAGATACACCCTTTCTACCACCGGACAGGTATATAAAAAATATACATCAACAAAAAGTCATCAGTGCATCACATCAAATGAAATTATGATTTCTCGTAGTGAGTATCCATTTTTTTTTTAGAGTTCAGAAGCTGTATAGATTAGACTTCAATGCATCACCAGTATGTCTCACCCATTCCCTCCATTCTCTCCCTAATTTAGACATATCTATCTCCCACATGTCTTCAGGGCCCTTCCACATTAAGTGACAGCTACCAACCAGGGAGGGCGAAGGGTATCTCATGCTTCCTCTGAGACACTTCACTCCAGCTGATTGCATTCTTAGGGCTGGTGTGACACACTTAGAGGAAAGCGCTATTCGCCCATGATTGGCTAGTGCCCTTCCCCACTAAGATGCTGGGATTTGAACTCATGACCTCAGGATGATGGATGTGTGGAAGCACTTGTGAGACTTTTCCCATTTATCTTTTAGAAGAAAAAAAAACACATGACATGATTTGGTCACTGAACCCATTCTGATGCATAAAAGATGACAGATCAGGATTAAACAGCTCTTCTTTTTATAGCTAGTCAGTATGTACTGGCTTATTATTTATTCTTATTTTTAAGAACCTCATCAAATTATCCAGCACATCAAGCCATCTTTGGTTATTTTTTCAACTTCTCACATATCTAGCACGTCTATTGGATCCAGATCCCATACAAAGTGTACCACCACGCCTTTTTCCACCATGCTGGAGTCCGGCAGCAACCACACCCACACCCACACCGTGTCGTCTCCATGTCAAGACTTATGAAGAGGATGACTCCTCAGCTTCATGACTCGGGGGTCAGGGTTCATGGGGTAGCATTCTAGCCTTATCTAAACCCATGAAACGGAGCTTCCAGTGTGGGGTCTGTGGATGGCGGATATGGGAATGGCGGATCTGTGGGCGGAGGATATGTGGGTGGAGGACTTGTGGGTGGAGGACCTGTGGGCGGAGGACCTGTGGGTGGAGGACCTGTGGGCGGAGGATCTGTGGGCGGAGGATCTGTGGGTGGAGGACCTGTGGGTGGAGGACCTGTGGGTGGAAATTAATTCTAATCATCATTAATCCTAACTCTAAATAACGATTATTGATGGAAACAGAGCACTAGAAGTATCTTCACAATCAAAGTGAGCCTGTTTGACAATGGAAAAGTCATATATCATGTTATTCCATGTATCATTTTAACGTGAGCCCATTAGGGACTAACAGAACATTCCCAGGGCTCTACATGATGCTGCTGTTTTTAAGGAACATGATAAACAGCATTTGAGGTCAAATCCAAATTAGCTGTTTAGCTTCTTCCTGGCTTTCATCCCATAGAAGTTTCATTTTGGAAGAATTTGCCATTTACATTTACAAAAACAACAACAGCATTTAATGGCAAATACTAAACTCAGTGTAAGTCTCAGAATTCAGGATTAAAAACAGAATAAATATAGAGTCCAACAATGTTAAATATAGGTCTACATTGTCTACATTGTGTACATTGTAACATGCACAAGATGGGGAGGTAAGGAGTAACCATGGGTATAGTGGTGCGTTTAGATCTGACCTGAGACCTGACTCCTGCAGAATAATGAACTACTGTATTGTAAGCAAGATGCAGATGTGTTGCTGGTAAAATTAACTTTTTGTTCACAAATGCATGAATATTTTTCGTGGAAATATTTTCCAGGTTCCCAGTTCCCTAAGGTTTATTGGTTTTGGGTCCCAAAATGTAAACAAATTGTGATTGTGATATATGAATCCCAGGAGCCAAAGAGCACAGGTCGGCCGTGTTCTCTGGATGGTAGTGATCTCGTTCCACATTTGAGTAATAATTAACAAATATTTAATATTTAACAGTCACAGTTAACAGATATAAGTACAGAACAGATGAACTAATGATTTTTGCAAGTTCGTTTTTTTAATGATATAAGGGTGTTTTCCATTCAAATTTAAAAATTCTTCCTTTGGGCCGACTGTGATAAATCAAAGCCTATATGTTACATCAAGCCCGGCCAAATAGACCTGTGAAAACCCCATTAATATCTGCTCAGTAGTTTTTACGTGATGTGTGCGCAAACAAGCAGACAAACAGACAGACAAAAATTCCTTGAAATCCCGATGTGTTCTATTACTCATCTTAAATCCCACAATCTTCAATGTGCAGACATGCCAACTTTACAGTTTTATTATATGTATAGATATATTTATATTTTGTAGATGGAAACTACAAAGCACTTTTGGATAAGTCACTCTGGATAAGAGCTTCTGCCAAATTCCTAAATGTAAATATATATATATTTAGAATGTATAATTTTAGTTTTTAAGACACCTGAATCATGATTTCAATGTGTCTCGGAGGAAGCGTGTGTTAGCCTCCACTCTCTCTGGTTGGTATCTGATAATGACTGCTGATAACATGAAATTCCTGCAAACTACTGATTAGTTAATGGAAGGTTTGTCTGATTCTGTGTAACTCAGAATATTTCATGGTTCACTTTTAAGCATTCCCGTTCTGAAACGAAGACATTAAACCAGGATTATATGGTACAAATACTCAGCACCTTGGCATCTTCTGTTTGACTTTACTGTGTATTTATGACTAGCTAATGATAGATGATTGGATCGTAAGGACCACATGCCTACATGTAGGTGAATTTTACCCAACATGTTATTAATGAGGGACTACAAGCGTAGTGTCAGCTTTCAGTTGCATGAAAAAATATCAATAAATTCATGGGCCAGGTGTGTTTCTTATTTCTAAATAGTCAGTGTTTGAGAAACTGGCCCGAGAGCGGAGAATAGGCAGGGTTGTTGAACTACATTACAACAAAGACATGGCTCCTGCTCAGGTTTAGTGATGGATCCTAACAGACTCGCCAGTGTGAGTGAGCATGGGTCGGATCCAACAGCTGCAATAGCAGAAACAATCCAGTAACGTAAGCGAGATACAGTCATTTCCCAGGTATGCTTTCCAGGCACTCTTGGTACCCTTGAGGAAACAGACCTGGCTAGAAATACACTGATGACACAATGTTATGGAGGAGATAAACTATGGGATGTGTGCAAGAGAATGTGAGAACTAAAGAGATATTTTAGTGATTTAAGGACAGAGAAATCCAAAGACAGTATGGCGTTTGCTTTTATTGACCTCATACGCGGACAGACTTATATCAGAAACTATTGAATTTGAATATTTTATTTCCCAGAAAGGTTTATTGGTAGCTGAGGAAAATCGATTCTGGCACTTTTCTGTCCACAAGCTTCGGGATCGTGCACAGCAAATCGTCCTTGTGACATCTTAAAACCCGGCCGATCTTCAGCACTGTAGCTGATGCCTTTTGTTCAATCTGGATCCCAGATGCTATCTTCCTCCAGGCTGCTCGACACCATTCCGCAGTTCGGTGACATCCATGCCGCGTCCTGTCCATATAGTCCCATCTGTACCGGATTCCGGTGTTTGAGGAGCATCGCTTTCCCTGTTTGTACGTTCGGCTTTATTATAGCCAGACTCTCCCTGGGTTCAGCGGTAACGCAGAGCTTCGTCCATTCTTCTGCTTAAATAGTCACGAGTGAAGGACAAGCTGCAAAAAATGAGGACACTTACAGGATCTAGAGCGAGTTCTGGATGTGTGTAGTTATTGTAGGTTATTAGAACAAAAAAATGCTATTAAGAAAGAAAGATTAGTAGATGATAATCTAAGACAATATTATTACTATTATTCAAGCCAGCAGCTCAGGTCCTTATATTGTTTTTTTTTTTTTTGGCCTTCTACTCTCTCATCAGAAATTGAGTACCCCAAGGCTTTTTAGCAAAATAAAGACAGAGAGGATGATAAAGGGATAAATAGAGTATGTTGTCCTCTTTTTGCTAGGCACACTCATTTTTTTTCCAAATTCCTCTTTTTTTTTTTCATGCCAAACCTCTCCACCCTGCTCTAATTCGAAAAACTGGACAACGAGTGCGAGGCAAAGAGAAACAGAGAGAGCGAGCGACAGAGAGAAGATGAAATGAGAGAAAGAAAAAGGAAAGGGGGAGAAATACGGGGAGAGCGAAGCGATAGATGAGCAAACTGTAAACAGGGTTTCAGGGGAGCTGGACACGGTGCAGCAGAGAGACAGGAACGATAAACAAACAGATTTAGGGAGTGAACCGAAGTGTGTGTGTGTGTGTGCGCGCAAGGGAGTCGCAGCTGTAGCATGATATCATCCGAATACGACGTTATTCCCGCACGCTAGTTCCACACATATTTAGCAGAGGGAGGTGTGTATCTTTTCTTCTCTCTCTCTCTGATTGTGTGTGTGTGTGTGTTTTCTTATTCATTACACCACCATATCTTTCTAATTTATATTATGCAGTTAGTTCCAAACGAACAATCTGATAGAATGAGAATCATTCCAGGAGCGCTGATAATGGACCGTAACACCACTGGGACATTTAACCACATGTATCACTCGGCACCCCAGGTGTTCTACAGTCCTTAATTGCACTAATGGTCGGTTGCAGCATGGGTGAAAGTAGGTCCGAATGGAACGCAGTACTGGGAAGAGAGGAGAGCAACTGATTGTTTAGACAGTGACACAGCGGGAAAGCAGCTTTAGACGGCAGAGATTCCAGCGTTCACTGACCGAGAGGGAGGGAGGGAGAGAAGCAGTGCGGGACAGAGACAATAAGAAAAGCTCTGGTTCTGTCAGTGTGTCTGCTGTAATCTCTCAAAGATAACTGTGGCAGAATGGACGAGCGGGAAATCCTCTTGCTCTCCTTGTTTTTCATGAGCCCGGCCCCGTGCCAAATACACCAATTGATGTCTAGTTTGTGCACTTATAAGGATGTCAGCCAAGCAGCAAAAACAAGGAAATGCTTTTTTTTCTGTCCGTGTAGATTATGGAATCTTTAAACTTTTATGTCTAATTATGTCCCATCCTTCTCGCATGATACCAGTGGAAAAAACAATATAATGGGAACTCGTTAAGTGGATTTTCACACCATTAAATGTATATATAAATAAATAAACGGTACCAAGTGTTGTGTTTTAATAAAAGTGTTTCATTGTGTTTGTTGTGTTTCATTCTCTCTCTCTCTCTCTCTGTCTGTCTCTCAGGCTCAGTGGAGCAGCAGTGTGAGTTAACCTGTCGGCCAGTCGGCTATCGTTTTTACGTTCGTCATTCAGAACAAGTGAGAGACGGGACGCCGTGTGTTTATAACACTCCCAATGACGTGTGTGTGGGGGGACGATGCCTCGTAAGAGCACATACACACACTTTTTATCATTTCATACTATAAATTGCTTAATGTTTTCAAGAAAGACATACATTTCTCTCTCTCACTCTCTTTTTCTCTTCTCTCTTCATCCCAGAGCGAGGGGTGTGATGGCATGTTAGGCTCGGGTGTGGTGCGTGATCGGTGCGGAGTGTGTGGGGGGAGTGACGGATCGTGTGTTCGTGTGTCAGGAAGTTTCCAGAACAACAGCGTTCCTCTGGGCTATCACAAAATTCTAGACATTCCAGCCGGAGCGACAGCCATCAACATCACAGAACGCAGTGCCAGCCCCAACTACCTCGGTGTGTGTGTGTGTGTGTATGTGTGTGTGTGTGTGTGTGTGTGTGTGTGTGTGTGTGTGTAAGTGTTTGTGGTTGCAGTAGAAACCTTTTTAAATAATTCTCCATTTGGGAGACGTCTCCCTATGTAGGGAACACATGGGAGTTGTGATTATTATAGTGCTTGTGCTGAATATCAAACTGTCCACGTTATCATTAGTGATTAGTGTGTGTGTGTATGTGTTTATGTGTGTGTAGCGTTGCGCAGCGGCACTGGTCAGTCCATCGTGAATGGTCGTTGGGCCGTGGACCCTCCGGGTGAATATAAAGCAGGTGGAACAACATTTGTCTACAAACGCAACCGTGGAGAAACACTCACCGCTCCAGGACCCACACACTCACAGCTACAGCTCTACGTAATGTACACCTCTATGTAATGTACAGCTCTATGTGATGTGCAGCTCTATATGATGTACAGCTCTATGTAATGTACAGCTCTATATAATGAACAGCTCTATGTGACGTACAGCTCTATATAATGAACAGCTCTATGTGAAGTACAGCTCTATATAATGAACAGCTTTATATAATGAACAGTTCTATGTGAAGTACAACTCTGTATAATGAACAGCTTTATATAATGAACAGCTCTATGTGTAGTACAGCTCTATATAATGAACAGCCTTATATAATGAACAGTTCTATGTGAAGTACAACTCTGTATAATGAACAGCTTTATATAATGAACAGCTCTATGTGAAGTACAGCTCTATATAATGAACAGCCTTATATAATGAACAGCTCTATATAATGAACAGGTCTATATAATGAACAGCTCTATGTGACGTACAGCTCTATAATGAACAGCTCTATATAATATACAGCACTATGTGATGTACAGCTCTATATAATGAACAGCTCTATGTGAAGTACAGCTCTATATAATGAACAGCTTTATATAATGAACAGCTCTATGTGAAGTTCAATCTGTATAATGAACAGCTCTATGTGAAGTACAGCTCTATATAATGAACAGCCTTATATAATGAACAGCCCTGTGTGAAGTACAGCTCTATATAATGAACAGCTCTATGTGATGTACATCTCTATGTAATGAACAGCTCTATGTGAAGTACATCTCTGTATAATGTACAGCTCTATATAATGAACAGCTCTATGTGATGTACAGCTCTATATAATGAACAGCTCTATGTGAAGTACAGCTCTATATAATGAACAGCCTTATATAATGAACAGCTCTATGTGAAGTACAGCTCCATATAATGAACAGCTCTATGTGAAATACAGCTCTATGTAATGTACATCTCTATCTAATGAACAGCTCTATATAATGTACAGCTCTATATAATGAACAGCTCTATGTGATGTACAGCTCTATATAATGAACAGCTCAATGTGAAATACAGCTCTATGTAATGTACAGCTCTATATAATGTACAGCTCTATATAATGAACAGCTCTATGTGATGTACAGCTCAAGGCTCTACATACACATACACACAATTATACAGGAGTCTTAAAATAAGCCGATATATCTTTTTCTGTTTCTATAGATTATTTTCCACAAAGAGAATCCAGGTGTAGATTACGAGTACTCCATGCCTGTGAAGAAGGACACGCTGAGAGAGTGGGACGGAGGGAGAGCAAGTCTCCGAGAGACCAGTAAGACACTGAACCACATCGCAAACGTCTGAATAAAAACTGATATGTTACATGGAGGAAACCACTTGTGTGTAATAGCGCTGTGTCGGATGCGTTCCTGTATTCTGTATAATGTGACCGACTGAGCTAGCTAACTACAAAATGGTTTTTTATAGCTGATGGTCGACATATACTATTTATTTAGATGCTTGTTTGTTTTTTTTTACTTCAGGTAGTTAGATAATTCTATTTTTATTTTGTTTTTTTACCTCAGGTTATTAAATCTTGCTAAGTCTACATTTTCTTGTACCTCAGATTGCTAGTTGATGCTAGCTGTGTTTTATTTTTACCTCAGGTTGTTAGGTGATGCACCTTGTAGATTTTTGTTTTTTACCTCAGGTTGATGCTAGTTGTGTGTTGTATTTTTCCTAAGGTTGTTAGATGATGCTAGTTTTATGTGTTATTTTTCCTAAGGTTGTTAGATGATGCTAGTTTTATGTGTTATGTTTCCTAAGGTTGTTAGATGATGCTAGTTTTATGTGTTATTTTTCCTAAGGTTGTTAGATGATGCTAGTTTTATGTGTTATGTTTCCTAAGGTTGTTAGATGATGCTAGTTTTATGTGTTATGTTTCCTAAGGTTGTTAGATGGTGCTAGTTGTGTGTTTTATTTTACCTCAGGTCATTAGATGGTGCTAGTTTTATGTTTTATTTTTACCTCAGGTGATAATAGTTATGTATATTTTATTTTACCTCAGGATGGTAGATAATACTAGTTTTTTTTTTTTTTTTTTTACCTCGGGTTGTTAGTTGATGCTAATTTGGGGTTTTATTCTGGGTGATGCGAGTTCTGCATTGCATTTTAACTGTTAAATGTTGTTAATTTTGCATCATATTTTACTTCAGGTTGGAAGATTTTATTTCTTCTCCTTATTTGTGTTCACACCGTCAGATTCTACATCAAGGCAGCACAAAGTGTTGCCGAGACTCTAAATGTGGTCGATTAATAAAAAAAATTTATTAATAAAACATTAATTATACACCTTATATGTACAGTACATTTCGAGGTGCAGCAGAAATGCTGAAGGCGTGTGTTTCATTATCTTTCTTGAACGTACTGTATAGTCCAGAAGATACGGTAATGTTCCTCTGTCAGGGCCAGATGTACTTAATCTGTTTGCGGTTTGTGCGGTGACTTCTGATGTACGTACATCTGGTCTAAACTATCCAATAACTCGCATCGCCAAATCAAAATTAGCTTTCCTAATACACGCTCGATCCTCCTCCTCAGTCACTGTCATGAGCGAGGGGTTGTGTTAGCTCCACGTGAATAGCAGTGCGTCGGTGCATCTTGTTACTGGAAATATGCTAACAAACAGGAAACACAGTACAAGCAAAAGATTTACAGGATCGTAGAAAGAGACCCACATGACATGACGGGCGTGTCACATAAAGAATATTCATCTGGATCACAATGTTTGCATCAAAATATACATTTTTAGAAAACGTCCATATTATCTCTCGCAGGTGCTGTAGTAACCATCGAAGACTCCGCCCCTCCTCCCATCTCCGCTCCTTACACATCTGATAGGTGGACACCGGAGAGGCCACGCCCCCAAAGCTCTGGGTCGAACCGTAATGTTCGGATCCCTCCGCGGACCAACATCCCGCTGGATAATCAGAGTCCGTTCATGTGGAGGCTGGGTCAGCTCAGTGAGTGCTCGGCTTCCTGTGGCAAAGGTCAGTGTGTGTGTGTGTGTGTGTGTGTGTGTGTGTGTGTGTGTGTGTGTGTATCCAATGTTTAAAGTTTAGACCAAAACCAAACTTTTTCTGGTGTTTTTTTACCTTACGTAAAAGTTCAGTGTGTGTGTGTGTGTGTGTGTGTGTGTGTGTGCGCGCATTACTGATGGATTTCTTGAGGTTAAAATTCCGAGAATTCTGTGTTAGACTTTGGCTGTTCGATGTTCCACTTTTGTGTTGTCCTGCCAATTTTTGCAACTTTTCTGACACTGGGATTTTCCCCTCTGACTGATGAACACACACACACACACACGCCAACTCTTCTGGAAATCAGATTTGTGCCAAACATAGAATCTCCAATTATGTAGTCATTATGTGGTTTTATTGTGTGTGTGTGTTTGTGTGTGTGTGTGTGAGCGCGCGCTGCAGATCTGTTTCTGATCATCACACTCATCTGTCTGTGTTTCTTCTTGTCTACTCTGCCCACTAGTAGTGGAAATGAGTATTATGCACAATATGAAATGTGTGTGTGTATGTGTGTGTGTGTGTGTGTGTGTAGGTTTCCATCACAGAGAGGTGTTGTGTGTGAACAGACACACTAATGAAGAAGTGCACGAGAGGAGTTGCGACTCGGCGTCTAAGCCCGTCTCGGAGGACGAGCCGTGTAACGTCCATCCCTGCCCTCCATAGTGAGCACTGATGCTGGAGTTATTTATATACGATTTGATTATTTACCGCCGTGGTGTGTATTTAATCCGCATGTTTGCGTGTTCGTAGCTGGGAGGTGGGAGAGTGGTCCGAATGCAGCGTGTCGTGTGGGTGGGGTCTGCAGCACCGTCAGCTCCAGTGCAGGCAGAACTTCTCGAGCCGCTCCACCCGAGTCCCCCATCAGCGCTGCTCCGGTCTGCCGCAGCCCAATACCACCCAGTCCTGCCACACACACTCCTGCTCACACTGGCAGGTCGCCTCCAACTGGAGCACCGTGAGTTCTCTCTCGCTCTCTCTCTCTCTCTCACACACACACACACACACACTCACAGTATGTGAAATGTCATATCTCTCCGTGTGTTACAGTGTTCGGTAGCCTGCGGCGCGGGTAAAAGGACAAGGAAAGTGCGCTGCGTTAGCGACAATGGCGGCATCTTGAATGATGTCGAGTGTAACTCCTTGCCCCGCCCACAAGGAAGCGAACATTGTCACATGGGTCCGTGCGTCTCGAACTGGTACTTCACTGACTGGACGAACACTGTGAGTGCTGAATTCCAGATCACCTTTATTACAAATCTGAAGGTTTTCAAAGTTTGTAAAATGTGTGTGTGTGTTTGTGTTAGTGCTCCGCCCCATGCGGTCCAGGTGTACAGAAGCGTGATGTGGTGTGTGTGTCGAGCGGAGCAGATGGCGAGTGTGTGAAGGACAAACCGGCTGATATGAAGGCGTGTAACTCGGGGCCCTGCGTGGTACAAGCACACTGGTTCGCTGGACCATGGGGACAGGTGAGGCACAGAGTGTGTGTGTGTACATTTATTAGCTTAAGGTTATTTTAATGTTCCTGCAGTATGTAACGTAGTGTGTGTGTGTGTGTGTGTTACAGTGCAGCGCACCGTGTGGGAACGGAACCCAGCGCAGAGACCTGATCTGTGTTCAGAAGCTGGGGAGCGATTTCAGCGTGACGCCGGCCAGCGAGTGCGCGCACCTGGAGAAACCGTCCCCCATCCAGACGTGTGAAGTGGAACCGTGTGAACCGCAGTGGTTCACCACAGAGTGGAGCGCGGTAAGGAGCCGGGGGTAGCGGTAAACCAAAGTGTAGATGAAGAGGGGATTAAGAGAAAGACAAAGTGAATAAGTATGTCATGAGTTGAAAGGGGGGGAAATATGGGAATGAAAAAATCCTGAAAAGTGGAAAGAAAGATATTTCACTCTAAAATGAACGCGGCAGAAGCGATGGAGTGAGAAAAGTAAAGGAGGAGGAGTGGTGAAGATGGTGACATGCTGTCCTCTGTCTCACTCCGTCTGTCTCTCGCAGTGCTCCAAGTCGTGCGGTGACGGAGTACAGACTCGAGACGTCCGCTGTCTGACCCCGGATAAGCAGCCGAGCTTCGTCTGTGACTCCGCCCACAAACCCCACCCTGAGCGGTCCTGTAACCCCGCCTCCTGCAGCCCCTCTCTAGGTGGGTGTTTTGTTTATAGACTTTTTTTCTCCCTGTCCTCTCCATGTGTGTTTGTTTTTTTTTCCTTTCTGGTCCTTGTCTCCTCATTCCACCCTCTTCTTTCGTTCCTCTTTTCATTCTACAATTCTCCTTCTATTTTTGTCTTCTGGCTTTCTTTTTTATAATTTCCATCTGTATTTCTCTCTCTCTCTCTCTCTCTCTCTCTCACTTTTTTTCATCTATCCACATTCCTGCCTGTTTGATGTCCCTGTCTCTCCACCCCACAACTTCTTTCACTTTCTTTTCACCTCTTCTCTTTCTCCCTCTTTTGTTCTGCTTCGTCTCTGTCCATCTCATCATCTTTCCTTCTGTCCATTTTGCTTTTTATCTCTATATCACAGGCCTTACATTCTTCCCCAATCTTTTTTTTTTCTTTTCTCATTATTTCTTTTTGTCATCTAACTCTCTGTCGTTCGCTTCCTTTCATGTCCCTCTTCATTTCCCAATCTCTCTTCCCAAAAGTCTTTATTTTCTTTCTATTACTTTTATCTCTCTCTTTTTTTTATCCTTTCTTTCTCTCATCAGCTCTCCATCCTTTTCGCCGCACTAACCCCCCCACTCTCTCTCTCTCTCTCTCTCTCTCCGACAGACGAGAGCTGTAAGGACAGACGCTCCAACTGTCTCATGGTGGTCCAGGCTCGGCTCTGCGTTTACCCCTACTACAGGTTGTCGTGCTGCATGTCCTGCACCCAGAGCGCTCAGAGAGCCAGACGCCACTGACCCCGCCCACTGACAACTCTCCAGCCAATCACGTCGCAGAGTGACACCGTTCTAAACCGAGGAAGGGAATTTAGACTTCAACATTTTGACGGGTCCGTTTCGAAAACCGATCCGAAATCCAGATACACCACACACACACTAGCGTCAGTTCAATTCCCATGAAGTCGCCCCAATCACCTGAAACATGCCTGGTGTGTTTTACCGTATCAGGTTTGCAGTGGAGCTTTGAGGAAAAACTTTTTTAAATCCAGTTTGCGTTGCTGTGGTGACCTGAAACCTGAACTAAACCTACAGTGATGAAGATTCATACGACGATGTTTCATACTGTACCTTCCATAAGTGCCGGATTAAAAATAACGTATAAACAACTAAGGGTGCCATTACTATTTCCTAATCCCATGTACAGTAGTGTAGTAATGAGCTGGATCGGTAGCAGTTCTTTAGAAACACATTGTCCACTATGTAGGGGGTGTTAGGTTTTAGACTGGAGCAAAATTTTACATACAGTGCACTTTATTGGATGATGAAAAAATATTGGCACCCCATGTAGAATTTATTACAGCTCTCCCTAAATATATTAGCGTGCTTCATGAGGCAGAAAATAATTCCCTTTCTAGTACACTATACAGAAAATTAATATCCATCTAAGTATATTAGTGTACTTTATAGACTAGCAAATACACATTTTATTGGGTAAACAACTAAATGAACTACATGGTCCGCCTGTGTAGTGTACTATATATTTTCATTACTGATTCAGCATTACTTCTTGAATAAGTGCATTTCATAGGGTCTAATTAAATAACTGTGGAACTGTTTGTATGTGACACAATGCAAACCGAGCTACAGCTCCTTACGAATGTCAGTATAAGTGTGTGTTCAAATCTTAAGCCATTCCTGTTTTAACACCTAGACACACACACACACGCACACCCTCTTTCCACACAGGCTCTTTCCTCATCTTGTACATGAGACTTTTTTTTCCCTTAAGTTGTATGTATGCATGTAAATGTTTTTTATTCATGTAAAAATTCACAGGTTGTTTAAAAAGCATCCTTACATATGAAGGTGTGTGTGAGAGATTCAGAGCAGAAACGATTGTGATTGGTTGAAATGAAGGGGGGGGGGGGGGG
>JAOTQY010000045.1:368101-378339 GCA_026413445.1 Dolichallabes microphthalmus
CAAGACCACATGTCCACATCTACATCCATTATTGGTGCGCAAACTGGAATACCGGCGCGCTAGTGATAGTACGGTAGTTCACGTTGACCAAGATACAAAAGAAAACGCGTTTTGGAAAAAAATTAATTCAGCAATCACAGACATGGGCATTCGGACAGGATTGGATTTCTCAGAGGACCTCCGAGTTTACTGAAAAACAGTAGGTAATTTTCTCTGGAATTTTTACAGAGGTCGTGTGAGAGAAAGACAGACATGGCAGATGCGGACGGGATTAAAATCACAAAGTACGTCTGTGAAACAGAAATTTCTCTAACGACCCCCTTTAAAACTAGTCCCGTCCGAATCGGGCTTAATTGTCTAATTTTATTAAAATAGATGAAAGTCTTTGTATAGCGCTTTTACAGAATCAACAGAAAATTATGGAAATTTGTAATGAAAAGTGTATGAATCGAAATGATCAGGTTGAATTCAGAATTCTCATAATCCTGCTTGTTTTCTACTTTTACTTTCTTCTTCTGTGACTTCTTCTTGTTTTACTATTTCTCCCTCTCATTTTCGAAAAATGTCTATTACTGTTTTTTTTGTTTTGTTTTCTCTGATTTCTTTCTTGCGTCTTCTCTTCTTCTAATCTGTCCTGTAACCTGTTGAACGTTAGATACTCTGCCACAAGCCCGTGCCAGATCGCCCTCTGCTGGCTGAGAGCATATCAGAACCTGAATAAATGCGAGTGAGTAAGTTAAACCCCTCGTCTGTCCGCAGGCTGTGTGTTGTGGTGACGGAGATCACTGCTGTCCCAACAGCTACACCTGCGATAAGGTGAGGCCCATCTGCGTGAAGGGAAAGCTGCAGATCCCGTGGTTCAAGAAGCAGCCGGCCATCAGCGCTCAGGGTTCAGAGGTCACGCAAAACATCGAGGACGTGAAGTGTGACAACACTACAAGCTGTGCGGCGGGAACCACCTGCTGCAGGTTAAGCTCGGGGACGTGGGGCTGCTGTCCCCTGGTAAAGGTGGGTCGGGTTTTGAGTGCCAGCTCGCTCTCCGGGACGTGTACGCTTAGACATTTTAACCTAAAATTTCATACAATTTATTTATTTATTGTAGGCGGTCTGCTGCGAGGACCACGAGCACTGCTGCCCACACGACTACACCTGCGACCTGCAGAGTGGAACCTGCATTAAATCTTCCTCCACACACGGAGTCGCCCTCACACTCCTAGACACACTCTCCGCCACAGATAAAGATGAGGTGATGTGCGACGCCACAAGACGTTGCTCTAAGAGCCAGACCTGCTGTAGGACGTCGGACGCTGATTGGACCTGCTGTCCCTTTCAGCAGGTAACTGTTTACCCTTGAATCCGATTGGGCAGAATTTTCTGTACCAGGATGTAGTTCCTACTGTATATTCAAAGCTCATTCACAGGAACACTCCAGGAAAGCCTGATCATGTCTGCAGTTTAACGTAAGCAGACGTTTGATGTTGTGTGGAAGGAGTCTCCAGTGTCGGCACTTTGTTAAACCTTCTGCCAATTTTCTATCTAATCTTTCGATCTGTACTCTCTCTTTCCTACTCTAGGCGGTGTGCTGTGAGGACATGAAGCACTGTTGCCCTAAGGGATATACCTGTGACCCTGAAGAACTTTGCACTAAACAGTCTCCGCTCACGTGGTGGGACGATTCACAGTAGAGAAACATCACCGCATCAAGAGTTGGCATAAAACCTCACCTGAATCAGGACAAGGGACTATACAGCATAGTTATGTTTAGATTTTGTTGTTGGTGTTCTATCCTGCGATCTCGTTTTACTGAAACTGACATCGAAAAATGTACACAATATAAATTGTATTGAATCCAATCCACTCCAAGCTCTGATATCCCTAATGAATTTTTTGATTTCATTAATTCGTATTGCGAATTATGCCATCTAGTTTCTGCATAAAATGGCCAATTAAAATTTATTTCTTCTCAGGTGTGAAAGACCTTACATAATTTTCTTCCCCGTTAAAACATTGTCACCGAGACAGAACTGAATGTATTGTAATGCATCTAAACTCCGCACAGTGTCCGAAACAAGTCTAAACTGCTGTCAGAATTGCGAAAGAATTGCTAACATTTTTCAGAAAGTCTTTATTGGCTGAGTTAGCATTTGAGCATGAGCATGACCGATTGATCGCACCCCTGCTGGAAAGTCCACGTTATTCGATTCCTCATGATTACGACCCTCCTGGCTGGCTCGCCAAATTTGTCACAAATTTTGTTCCCATTGTTAATGGATAACAACCAAGTGGATGTATTTGTATGCACAAACCCGTAAGAGTAATTCAGCATTTTCATTTTTCCATTAAGTATTTTATTAGTAGGAGTCATAGTTTTGAAAGCTTGTAGTATTTAAATTTAGCGACCACTTAAAATTTTTACCTTTTTTGTTATTGTTATTTCACTTGGTTTTTTTTTGTTTTTTTTTTTGACCCAGGCCTCAATTTTGTGGCACAATAAAAAAAAAATACATACATTGTTAGTTTTTAGATTTGCTCTGATCGCATGAGAGTTTTCTGCATAGTAGGTCCTCTAAAGGGGATCCCATCACAACTTGCACAAGCTTAGTTTTTCTTAAATACATGTTAGAAATTGTTGGTTGTTGCCTTATTTGAAAGCCAACCTAAAGGGCTGGCTTTCAAATATGACATGAAATGTAATTTATTTTTAACTATTTTTGAATGATTTATCTATATTAAATCAAGAATTGTTTTTCTCTTTCTTTTTTTCAATTATACTTTACTACTGATGAAACATGGAAATAAAGAGTTTTTAAAATAATTTCTTTACGACTGTTTTGATAAATAGAAACCCTGGGTGATGTGCTGAGTCGCGTGTCGACAGCTGATTGGTGTGCGAGATGAGTTACGAAACACAGCGGTATGTGAGTTATGTTGTAGGGGATGGATGGAATATCTCTGGTGAGACTTTGAAAACTGATACAATACTAGCAATAAATAATGAATACATTAAATCAGTGAACATAGAAAAACAACATGGTGATGGAAAAAAAGTAGAGTTGTATTGGTGTATTTTGAACTTGATTATAGCTCTAGTTAAGCATGTAGCTCATCTGACACACTTTCCTGGAGTATGAGAGCCGGTGGGATTAGGTTCCACTAGGACAGCGTGGGTGTGTGTGTTTTTTGCTCTTGCCGGCTAACGCGCTTTCAGAGTGAATGAACTGCGAGAAGAGTGAACCTTCAATCGCTTTCATGTTGCTGTAATTCGAGAAGAACAACAAATGGGCTCTTTCCACCGGTATGTCCATAAAATTAACGAATAATTCTGATTTACAATGTGTCGTACATTTTACTATTCATAAAATATGAATTTGGGAACTGTTCTCAAGCATGTAGTGCTTCATTACGTGTGTGTAACATAAGGAACCGTAGCTAACTGCTTAATTTGCATAATTATGATATCTTAGTTAGTTTTATGCATGATGATGAATATTTTGTTAAAATAAAAAACTTAATTCTTGCTCATAAAGTTCTATTGAGCCTGTTCATACTGATTAAAAATGTACAAGCTCGAAACACCTTGAAGTGCCGGTTATATGGACAGGGGTGTTGCGAGAAGACATTCAAACTTCAAAAGACGACGAGAAGTCGATCAGGAGTGTGAGACAGCTGGCGGGATTGAGTGAGGGGTGCAGTAGGAGGTGATCGTGGAGGAAAAGTGTGGGTGTATGCGGGAAACCAGGAGACTGACTGAAGCAGCTGGTCGCACAAGCTCCTGCTTGCACCGAAATGTCTCTGCTATTAATACACCCCGGAGCTGAGCCTACTATCTGATTGTTTAAACACGCACATAAACCGTTATTAGGGTGGTGACCAAGTATTTATTGTTTCTATTATTATTATTATTATTAAAGAGATTCACGCATATATATATATATATATATTGGATTTATCTCCATCATTACTGAAATACTCTGGCATTCGTGTAAAATGCTCTCCTAATCACAAATTACAGCAGTTGGTGCTGTGTCACATTTGCAAATTATTATGAATAACATTTACACGAAATTCTCTTATTTTATACCAATTACGCTTGCAACCCATGCATAGTAGTTTTGAATAAACTTCACATGAAACTATTTGGCTTCTCACATTAACATAAGCATTTCACTGCATGTTGTACTCTTTATGACTGTGTATGTGGCAAATAAAATTTGAGTAACATACAACGTTATTGCGTTAATTCGATGTACCTCACATTTTCATAAAATGCTCTCACATTTATTAGTTTTGGTCTGTACTGTATACTAAGCTTCTACTTGTGCTTTTTTTGTGCTCCCGTTTTGTTTATGCCACTCGAATTGGCGTAAACTGCTTACATAATTTGGGTTTTAATCATTGTTGAATATAAAGATTTTACATTTATTACTCTTAACCTCCATTTGCTCCAAAAACTCGTGTTGGACCTGAACACCTCACTCTTCAACTGGATCAGATTGGGACCAGAATCACCACACTAACCATCTGACATGTAATTATTTAACACTGTACCTTTCAATTAACATTGGCTCAAAGGCTCTCCAGAGACATGACCATGGTGGGTCCCATCAGCAAGAAAGAAGAGTCGGCATACAGACATGAGGCGAAGAAACTACAATAAGTCACTTCCGGACCGCACAGAGAGACCACGCTCCACTGAACCTTGATGGAGACTGAAGATTCGTAAAGAGTTCAAACCTCTGGCAAGGAACCTTTTCAGGGCCATGAACTCCAGCACCATATCAAAGAATGCAATGATTTGTCCCTGCTGAGAAAAGTCAATCTTCCAGCTCTATTAGGACCTGGTTTAGAAATTTTGAGTTGCATCTTGGATCGTAAAACCCTGCAGCAGATTGGTAGCTCATTGGAGACCGGGTTTCCTTTAGCATAGACATTTATACCCCAGGTAAAGTCATCAGCATTGTGAATGACTACATGCAGCTTTTCCAACAATATCTCCACCCAGAAGGAACCAAATGTTCTGGCTCTCGCAACCAGTTCTTCCCCCAAGCCAAGTAACCAGGGACTCGGCTACTCAGGGCACATTCTTGCACATTTCCTTATGTATTCTAATTTAGTTTTTATGTCGTCTTACAAAGTTCTGGGTTGTTTTGTGTAGCACTATGGTCGGAATGATGTATGCACTGTAGCTGTACGTGGTTGAAACGACAATAAAAGCCACTCGAAATCCACATAAAATGTTCTTGCATTTAAAGTTCACAGAAATATCTCTAGTCGCACCCTACATTTGTACAAAATGACATTGCATCTGCTGGTTTTACTTTGCGTGAAATGCTTTCACATTTGCTCCCACAGTTCTGTATCAAAGAGAAAAACATAATGAACCTACACATCTTTCTTCTCTGTCGCTTCTGTTTTATCAGTAATGAAGAAGACGATGATTCTTTAACCAAGATGGAATCTGAGTCTCTGTTTCAGGAATTCGATGAGGAGGAGACCAGAATTACAACCGTGATTGCCCAGGCAGAGGGTATGGAAATGAATGTGGCTATACACATAGCTGAAGTGACTTTTGAAGTGGTTACAAATGGTAACCCAGTACTAAGATGAAGATAAATTGTGTTGTGTTGGAGTTGTAAAGGAAGGAACATAGTACTCCAGCACCTAAAGTGGTTGGAATTAGAGATGCAGGAAATGTAGATAGTAAAGAAGTAAAAGACCATTTGAGAAAATAACGGGGTGGGTTCGAGGTGTAGCTTTTCTTCGTTAATATAAACCTGTGATTTGCAGTTGCTGTTTCGTCAGCGCTTATTGAGCAACCAGAATCAAGAACATAACAGTACAGTACTATGTTTCAAATTTTATATATCCGTTTACACATAGAAATGTTTCTTTTTAATTTCCTCTATTGCAGCTGAGCAGTTTCAAGAATTCTGTCCATCCAGTATAAAGCACGGCGTGCCTCAACCTCAAACCCTGGCTCCTTTCCATAGAAGACACTCTAAAACACTCAGGGAAGCGTCAAGCAAGCAGCCTGAATGTAGGCAGCCACTTTGGAGGTCGAGTTCAAGAAAGAAATCTCTAAAAAAGGAAGAAAAGAGACGGACCCCTTTTGAGAAGCCTTCCAGCAGCGTAGTGAGTCCCAGCATCTGTAGGTTTGAAGTGAGATGCTGCTCCGATATTTACACCAGCGGTGGAGGATCTCCAGAGCTCAGTTCTCAACCAGAATCCATGTACATTTATGCTGAAAGCATCAACGGTTATGACACATTTTGTTCTAGTGCAGTGCAAGACTGGAGTACACTTTGTCTTTATACAGGGATTGAACAAACCTGCGACGTTGTGCAAGATCCCAGATTTGAGACTGCAGTAGGCACCAGTATAGAAGCCTTGTCCGGATCGGATTCTTCTTGTGAGAGCGCATCCATCAGAGGGGACTGTGACTCAGATTCAAGCTGTGTTAATGCAGACTGGGAGTGGAGCCTTGACTCTGAGGACGACTCGTGCAACTTGGTCTACAGCTTTGCTGAGGCACAGTGGGGCTCTGCGTCATCATGTTCAGGCTCTGCTGCCTCCGGTTATATCACTGACTATGATTTGGGATTATCATCCTCCATCATGGGAGGACAGTTCCGCTCTGGTTTTGGAAGCCGTTTTAGGGCAGGACACTGTGTGTCAGACGCCTGCCAGTTTGAAAGAAAACATTGTGACCCAGTAGTCAACAATTTTGACACAGCGTACCATGACCATGTCAGCCGTTTCAAGTCAGGGCACCAAAACTTGCTGGCTGAGAATTTTGAGACAGGGCATCGGGATCTACAAGTCAGCCATTTTGAGGCAGGACAATGTGACTTGCCAGAACATTGTGACTCGCCTGGCGGCCAATTTGCAGAAGGGCACTGTGACTCCCCAGTTGGCCATTTTGAGGCAGGCCACCGTGACTCCCCAGTTGGCCATTTTGAGGCAGGATACTGTGACTCCCCAGTTGGCCATTTTGAGGCAGGCCACCGTGACTCCCCAGTTGACCATTTTGAGGCAGGATACTGTGGTTCCCCAGTTGGCCATTTTGAGGCAGGATACCGTGACTCCCCAGTTGACCATTTTGGGGCAGGATACTGTGGTTCCCCAGTTGGCCATTTTGAAGCAGGATACTGTGACTCCCCAGTTGGCCATTTTGAGGCAGGACACTGTGACTCCCCAGTTGACTATTTTGAAGCAGGACACTGTGATTGCCCAGTTGGCCATTTTGAGGCAGGACACTGTGGTTCGCCAGTTGCCCATTTTGAGGCAGGACACTGTGATTGCCCAGTTGGCCATTTTGAGGCAGGACACTGTGACTCCCCAGTTGACCATTTTGGGGCAGGACACTGTGGTTCGCCAGTTGGCCATTTTGGGGCAGGACACTGTGGTTCGCCAGTTGGCCATTTTGGGGCAGGACACTGTGACTCCCCAGTTGACCATTTTGGGGCAGGACACTGTGGTTCACCAGTTGACCATTTTGGGGCAGGACACTGTGGTTCGCCAGACAGCCATTTTGAGGCAGGACACTGTGACTCTCTGATTGGCTGTTTTGAGGCAGGACACTGTGACGCACCAAATGGCCATTTTGACAAGGCTTCCTGTGACCTCTACAATACTTCTTCTGAGCAAAGCACTGCAGTCTGTCATAAGGGTAAAGAGCATCACTCCGTTTTTAATTTAAAGGACTGTTCTGATCTCACATGGAATAAACTACAGGGCGTCGTGACTCATCCTGATCGCCATTACATCGCACCATTTTTCCATGAGATGATGAAAGAGACCGAGCATGACCGAAATCAAGAAAAAGTAAAGATAAACAAAGGCTTCCTCTTCCATCCACAAAGGGTAAAAACTTGCAAATCTTTTATAAAAAAAATAATATATAATTATTGTATGGAAATGGTCTTTGGGATGAAACGATCAGAGACTAATTCACAATGTTTACAATCTCTCAGTTTTTACAGGCAAAAACCTCAGAGTATCGGGAAGGCCAGGAATATTCCGTGCTTCGCCACGTACAGAACGGCTCGTATGGAGATGTCTTCAGCGTGCGGGACAAACAAACTGGGTTTACGTGTGCTGCCAAAAGGGTGAGATCTCCATAACACTTAAACTGGATGTCTTTCTTTGTAGATTTATCATCCTATAGCAGTGTCATATTGTAGTCATTACTTCGCTTCAAGGTTTATATTAATGCTCTTATTCTAACAAGAATTTTTAGAATAAGTCTTTTTTTTTGTACTAATAATTCATAACACAAATGGTAACAGGAAACAGTTTGTCTCGTGGCAATCTGTGAAGTGTAATGCTATAACTATAAACTGATAAATAATATTTAAAAAATTCTAATTGTATGCAACCTGCTGTGATAGAAAAGTTTGTATAAAACACTTTAAAATGTGCCAGTATTAGAAAATGAAGTTCCAGGTTGTCAACAGTAACTTTACACTTTTTTTTAGTCTACAGCCTATCATGGAGTGTTTCTGTTGTTTTAGTGTTCATTTCTTACACCTTTCACCAAACCAACTTCCTGCAGATTCCTCTGAGCAGTTTCAGCTGGGAGGAAGTGGGAACATGGAGCAGACTGGACTCGCCACGTGTCCTTCAGCTCTACGGGGCTGTACGTGAGGACCTCAATGTTGTCCTCTTCATGGACCTTAAAACAGGTACATTCTGAATCATTCCTGTTTTATTTATTACACCTTCAGACATCAAACACCTTCATGAAAGACATTCTGTTTCACCTCCTCTGTTCAGGCTCATTGGCGCAGTTCTTAAAAGCACGAGGGCCTTTTCCAGAAGATTTGGCTCTTTATTATCACTGTCAGGTGCTGCAGGCTCTGGAACACCTGCACGGCAGAAAGGTCATTCACCTGGATGTCAAAGGTGAGCGTTCCCCACATGACATCACCATGTCTTACTGAGTTTTAAAAGAATGTCTAAGTTATAGTTATAGTGCTCCATTCTCAGTTTATTATTGTCCAGTTTGATGCATTTGATGCTCAAATGAAAACAACACTATTCTCAAAGTTATAAACAGTAATAACATCTTAATGTACATATGTGTGATTAATAGAAAAGAGCTTTAGTTTGTAGAATGTCTATTTTTTCAAATTTTACTTTACTTTTAGTTGCTTTTTATTCTTTCTTGTGTTTTAAAAATTGGAAGCGCATTTAGGAAGTCATGATTGCTAAAGGAAGGACTTTAAAATAAAAGGGAGCAATCACAGTAAACAGAGACTCACATAGAGATAAAAAGAAACACTTTTCTAATTATTATATAATAATTATTATAATAATCTAATTGTTTTTACTGCATTTAAATTATTATTTTCCTTTAACAACTAATTTCTTTATTATATTTATATTATCTTTATATTACTGAAGACGTGTGTGTGTGTGTGTGTGTGTGTGTGTGTAGTGGACAATGTTTTACTCTCGAAGGACAAGCGGGAGTGTTTCCTGTGTGATTTTGGATTATCTGAGGTGTTGGACCAGACTGGATACAGCACCAAGACTTTTAGAGGTAACACTCTGTGCATGTACACAACACACACACACACATATGTGTAAACTTCATGCCCAAGCAACAGTGTGTGTTTAAATGGTGTTTTAGGTAACGGTCTGCGTGGCACAGAGAGCCACATGTCTCCCGAGGTGGCTCATGGAGATCCTCGTTCAGATAAAGCGGACATCTGGAGTAGCTGTTGCATGCTGCTGCACATGCTCAGTGGCCATCAGCCATGGACGCGCTACTACACACACCCGCTCTGCCTGAAAGTAAGAGCACCCCACCACAACCCCTAACCCATATACTGTATACTTATACTTACTGTATATATATTATTTAAATTTAAATATAAAAAAGAATAAATACAATTTATTAATTGATATAAATAAGTTTATAAGTAAACAAGCACATAGATGGCCTCCGAGTGGCGCAATGGTAAAGTGCTCGCCCTATCATCCGGAGATCACTGATTCTGTTCCCGGGTGATGCTGTAACCTCTCACAGCCGGAGGTCTCGAGCACAGGATTGTATATAGTTTTAAAAAATTACAGTCTTGACTGAATATACACTACCGTTCAAAAGTTTTAGAACACTTGCAAAATCCGTCAAGCACCATAATGAAACCGGCTCTTATGAAGGCCGTCCCAGGAGGGCGAGACCAAAACCTACCTCTGCCGCAGACGAGAAGTTCATTTAGAGTTATCAGCCT
>JAOTQY010000045.1:388425-399684 GCA_026413445.1 Dolichallabes microphthalmus
TTACGCGCGCGTATATGTGTGTGTGTGTATATATATATATATATATATATATATATATGAGCGGAGCGAGAAGCTGAGGATCCAGAGCTCGCGCGGTCACCTCTGCACTCAGGAAGCCGCTTCATTTCATCAGCTGTGTGTGTGTGTGTGTGTGTGTGAGACTCTAACACACTCCCAACATGTCGTCCCTGTTGGTCGGGACCCTCAAGAGGTGAGTTGTTTTCCTTAAAATGCTCGATTATTCTTATGATTCTTATTGTTTTGTGTTATTGCATATTAATAATATTGTTGTTATTTTTGTTATTGCATCTTCATATTATTATTGTTGTTTAATATACATAGAAATATAAAGAAACATAAAGTTGTGCTGTTTAGTTCTTGGTAAAGTGTTTTCACCTTTAAAATGCATTTAAGCAGCATCTCCCCATTACCTTTATTTCTGTAATAACTATTCATTTAAATGTACTTGTTTTTTTTTTCTTTCTTAATCGCATCAATTATTTGAATGGAACTTAGAAAAATGTCATTTTTTATTAGGGTAAAATGTGTGTTAAATGTCGACTTACAAACCCAACTTGCCCTGTGCACCTTATTAATTAATTAATTAATGCCTTTTTTTCTGGAGTTTTTTAAACCTTATTTCAGTGCAACAGACATTCATTTGCACAATGCTCCCATTATGGTGTGTGTGTGTGTGTGTGTTTTACTTAAATAATTTATTAATTCTTGGCCATTCATTTATTTAAAATAATTATTTTATTTAATTGCACCTGACAATTCTTATAAAATAAACCTTTTTCATTTATTTAGCAAACCAATTTGCACCAGTGAACTTTCCTTTTTCCTTTTCAAATTTTATTTTTATAAAATGTACCTAGTCCGGTGGTGGTGCATTTAACCTCAAATTTTTATTTTTTAAAAACTGTATTTAATGTATTATTTTTTATTTATTTAATGTACTTTAACTGAAATTAGTACTGTGTGTATATGTGTATGTGTTGGGGGGGGGGGTCGCTGTGCTTGGGGTGGATTCTGGAGTTCTGGCCCCCATGAAGATTACGGTGCTGCCAGACTCGGCCTCCGTCTCGCCCCTGCACCCAGCTGTGGGACACGCCCCCTGAAGGCAACTTCTGACCAGCTGTATGTCTCATAGTCTGTATAGATTATGAGCTTTTGCTGAGGTGTTAGGAAGTGCTCTGGGTCTACACACCCTGTGAGGAGTGTGTGTGTGTCTGTGTGTGTGTGTGTGTATGTATGTGAGTGTGTTTGTGCACCTACAGAGAGCAAACACACTGATCGTACCATGCAGGATGTTGTACAGCGCTGCACACTTTTTATACGTGAATCTAATAACGCTGATTCAGCGATGATGAGTAACGATGGGGGATCACGTTTATCAGGACGATAAAAAGAAAAGGAGTCTCGCAGCTCGATGTGTTGAGGCGCTCGATGTGGATCTGTGTGACAGCTCGTTAATTCAGCTGATACTTACTCGTCCTCTTTCATCTGACCCTTTATTCCACATTTCTTTTTTCAGAAACTCTCGATTTATACTATTTTTATTTTTCCATCTATCTCTGTATTCTTCTTCTTTCTTTTTTAAGTTTTCAGATC
This sequence comes from Dolichallabes microphthalmus, assembly GCA_026413445.1. Taxonomy (NCBI): domain Eukaryota; kingdom Metazoa; phylum Chordata; class Actinopteri; order Siluriformes; family Clariidae; genus Dolichallabes; species Dolichallabes microphthalmus. The sequence goes on from JAOTQY010000045.1 coordinate 390,040, forward strand.
TACTGTATATTCCTTCTTTCCATCGTATTAGACTACACATAATGTGTAGCAACATCTTTGCTAAATCCTGTTGTGTGTGTGTGTGTGTGTGTGTGTGTGTGTACTAAGGCACAGGACAAGATAATTCATTACACATTAACTCTGTGCGTGCGTGCGTGTGTGTGTGTGTGTGTGAGGGAGAGCGTGAGAGATAGAGAGAAAGAGAGAGACAGAGCGATTGTTAACGCATGGAGAGTGGGGCGGAGTGGGTGTCTGCCCTTCAGCTTACCTGATTGGACAGTTTCACTGAAGGGGGTGTGGTTTTGGAGAAAGAGCAAAGCTCAGAAGATCTCAGTAGGAGTTAATGAGAGGGACAGAGAGAGAGATAAAGAGAGGGAGAGATGTGTAAATAGGTTTAGACTGAAGGCTGGTCAGTGATGACATCAGGAGTGACGTCGGCTCCCGGTGAAATCCACCAAGCTTCATCTTAGACTTTCAGAGAGACGAAGAGATGCTCATCATCAGTGTAACAAAAAAAAGGAAGGATGATGAAAGACAGAACGAGCCGTCAGGGTCACTAGAACACCTGATTACATCATCAGCCAGAGCGCTCACTGACCCAACACTCGTTTACCTCTTCATGTCTGTATTCATTCTTTCTCTCTTTTTTTCAAAACCTTGTCTTTTGTTTTCCGCTTCTGTTGTTCCTTTGTTCTTCTGTTTTTAATTTAATTATGAATACAATTGAATTAAAGAAAAATGTTTGTCTTTTATTTAGTTTTTCTATCTATCTATCTATCTATCTATCTATCTATCTATCTATCTATCTATCTATCTATCTATCTATCCACTTCATTCATTTTATATAAATTTTCCATCTTTCTTTCTTTGTTTTTCTTCCTTTTTTTTCTAAATTTTTTCTTTCTTTTTTTATTTCATTGTTTCTTCCTTTTTTCCTTTGTTCATTTTTCCTTTTGGATTTCTTTCTTTCCTTTCTTTCTCTCTTTTTTATATCTGTTTTTGTTTGTTTGTTTGTTTTTTTCTTAAATTTTTTAGTTCTTTCTTTCTTACATTGTTTTATTTTCCATTCATTCTTTTTTGTTTGTTTATTTCTTTCCTTTTTGATACCTCTTTGTTTTTTTTTTTCTTTCTTTCTTTCTTTCTTTCTTTTTTATCTGTTTCCATTTCTTTCTTTCTTTAATTTTTTTATTTTTTTCTTACATTGTTTTTATCTTCCTTTCTTTTTTGTTTGTTTCTTTCCTTTTTTATACCTTTCTTTTTTCTTTTTTTTTGTTTTATTTCTTTCCTTCTTTCTTTTTCATCTCTGTTTTTGTGTCTTTCTTTCTTTCTTTCTTACATTTTTTTGTTTTATTTTTCTTTCTGTCTTTCTTTTCTTTCTTTCATTCTTTCCAATCATTCATCCATGCTTTGATTCATCCCCCTCTCTCTGTCCTGCGGTGTCAGCCTCTCCTGTGGGATGGGACTGGACGTCCGTACACACTGTGTGCAACATGGCGGTCTAAATATTTCTAAGTGTTGGGTAAGACTGTTGTTGGAACTGAGCCAAGAAATGTGTAGAGCTCAGTTCTTCTGTGAGTGTGTGTGTGTGTGAGTGTGTGTGTGCATGAATAATTGCACTGGAGAGAAGAGCCTGTAATGACCCTCAGATATGAAAGACTTGGTGTTGGTTGATGTCCTTCCACTAATGGCATGACGTTCACTCTGTAACTTTTCTATTTATTTCAGAGTAACTCTTTCACTCACTCACTCTCTATACCACTTATCCTGTACAGGGACGCAGGACGCCTGGAGCCTGTCCCAGGGGACTCGGGGCACGAGGCAGGGTACTCTGATTGTGCATATTAATTATTAAACACCTTGTTTAAGCCCTAATGCTAAATATTGTGTTCATTATTAGTCATCTATTCATAGTACAGTTTTTCTCAGTGGCTTTGGAGCGTTTCTCCTTTTAATTTGATCCCTCAATGTTCGAAAAAGTGTGTATGCGTTTCTCAAAACAAACTCTCAAAACACAAGGGATTACCCAAGCGCACGCGGCGTCACGTTCGTCTGTGAGTGTTTATATCAGGAGCGTCAGTCCTGCTGTCTCTGTTAACCAACAGGTTAGTGTGAAAATGATTAGTCATCCTTACAGTACAACAGTGACACACACACACACACACACACACACAACCAGTCAGAAGTTTGGACACACCCTCTAATTGCATGGCCTCTAGTCTGAGGTGCTGGTTGAGGTTAATTGGTGATTTCTGAGGCTGGTGACTCTACATGAACGTCTCCTCCGCAGCAGAGGGGTAAGTTTTGGTCTTGATTTCCTGGGAAGGTCTTCATGAGGGACAGTTTCATCATGGAGCTCGATGGGTTTTACATTTAACAATACTGTTCTTCCAGACTGTTGATTTTACTTAATTACCTAAAGACTATCTATCTGTCTATCTATCTATCTATCTATCAATCTATCTATCTGTCTACTTTAATTGGTTTTTCTTTTTTCCTTTCTTACAATAACAGCCGACTGTTGTTGTTACTTAATGACCTAATGCCACTTGTATTATTTCATTGATCATTGAAAAAAAGAATCCAGTATTGTTTCAGATAATCCAAACTTGTGTCCAGACTTTTGACGGTATATTTCCTAATCAAACGTACAGCTAAGGTTTGACGATGACGATGATTGAAAACGTACGAGGCTGTACTCTTATATCGCGCTGTAGTTTCCTCATAGACCGATATCACTGCCATCCAGGAAAGAAAAAGAGCAGACAGCACAAAAGAACAACCTCCGCCCATCCCTCCCCACCCGCCTCGTACCTGCTTTGAATGTCGTTCTATGACACCTCCTGACATTCCTGTCTGTCAGGCCACAGGCTCTCGTCCACATCACAATAACGCACTGAAAGAACCCTTTGAAGTCTGCTGTGACGTCCTCACTCGCTGCATCGATGGCAGCCTGCTGTTTTAGAGAATTGGGTCATCATTGTGTTCAACATTCCTCTCCATTGGTGACGTCAAGGTTCACCTGGGCGCAGCTCCTTAATTCGTTCACAGGAGAAAGAAAAATTCGAATAGAAATGTCTTGACAGATCATGACACCTGGGTCCACCATGTTGCATGTGATGACGTACACCATGAACTAACACCTCTATGTTTAATCACCAATGAAGCTGCGTAATACATTGTAATGAAGACGTTATAACACCAGACATTTGCATGAACGTCCCAAAGCATTTGTAATTTGTTGAAACTGCTTTTGTGATGTGCATGAGTGTGACAAGATGATGAAGTTTTCAGCTCTGATCCAAAAAGCGACTGAGAAAAACTATAATGCTAAATCTCAGACTAGAACTAAACCGATACGTTTGATCTCTCTGCAGGTTGATTTCTTCGTGTTACGGTGCTGGTGTGTGTGTGAGAGACTTTGCTAACATGCTTGTGTGTGTGTGTATCTCGAGGTGGGATGTCTTGGGTGCAGCAGTCGGAGTCCGCTCGCTGGCCTCCATCCAGTCTCTGCCCAAAGCCGTGGCCGAGTTCGTCTCCGAAGCCGTGGCCGAGTGCAAACCCGCTAAAGTGCACGTGGTGACCGGCACGCCTCAGGAGAACGACAACATTCTGGCTGGTTTGGAGAAAGAAGGCATGATTAAAAAACTGCCCAAGTATGAGAACTGGTGAGTGATGCAACTTCTGCACTTTGTTTCGATAACGGCGGATCCAGAGGTTAATGAATTGCTGAGGGAGCAGGAAGGCCGAACTCGCCACAACACCTCGTCCTGACAACTTAATGAGAGAAACAGAAGCGTTCTGATGTGATACGATAACGCTGCTCTTGTGCTGTGTGTGTTGTCCAGCTGGCTGGCTCGTACTGACCCTAAAGACGTGGCTCGTGTTGAGAGCAAGACGGTGATCGTCACTAAACAGCAGCGGGACACGGTTCCCATTCCCAGCGACGGCGCCAAGAGTCAACTGGGCAGCTGGATGAGCGAGAGAGACTTCCAGAAAGCCAGAGAGGAGCGCTTTCCTGCCAGCATGGCAGGTGTGTGTGTGTGTGTGAGGTGTTCTGTCCATTTTGTTTTTGCATATTTTGTACTTTAGCACTTTAATTCATAAGAGTGACAGATAATCAGCCACAGAAATATCAACGGTTCTGTACTGACCGCAGAAACTTCCGAGTGGCGCAACAGAAACGCATTTTTATGCCGATACATTATTAAACTCAAATCAGTCTCAAAACCACATACTAGTCCTGAACTTTTGCTACATTTGCCAACTTGAAGTTTTACTCAAGTACATATGCAAATGTAGGACTTGTACTTTTACTTGAGTAATATTCGCCCTTGGTAATCTCTACTTTTACACACGTACAGGATGTGTGTACTTTGCTCACCTCCGTGTTTACATGATATTATGTCTCTGTAATAAATGCTGCTTTGGCCTTTGGTTAATGTGTAAACTCTCAGACGACCAAATGTTAGAGCCAAAACCTCTGCAATTCCACTTCATTTACTTTGGTTTGTTTGTTGATTTACTTATTTACATGCATGTCTTCGTCTCACCCCAGGACGGACGATGTACGTCATCCCCTTCAGCATGGGTCCGGTGAACTCCTCTCTAGCTAAGTTCGGCGTCCAGGTGACAGATTCTCCGTACGTGGTGGCCAGCATGGGTGTGATGACCCGCATGGGCACGCCAGTCATGGAGAAACTCGCGGAGGGGGCGGAGTTCGTTCGCTGCCAGCACTCGTTAGGTCGACCTCTGCCGCTTAAAGGTACCGACCATTTAGTACAACACACGCTTCGACTTTGGTAGCGGATCTTTTCGCTTTGTCTAGATGATGACGTTCAACTTGCGAATTCACCTGCGAAGTCATTGTCTAGTTTTTTATTGAATTCCGTTTTCCCCGAACCTGACTCATATTGGGTGTCCTTGTTCCTTCCTCTGTTTTTCAGCTCCATTGATAAACCAGTGGCCTTGCAATCCAGAAAAGGTGCTGATCTCACATCTCCCAGATAGCAGGCAGATCCTGTCTTTCGGAAGCGGTTACGGCGGGAATTCACTCCTGGGAAAGAAGTGTTTTGCTCTCCGTATTGCCTCCCGCATTGCCAAAGACGAAGGCTGGCTAGCTGAACATATGCTGGTAAAAGAACTTGTTTTTTCTTTTTGTTTTTTTGAGAAACAAAACAAAATGTCTTGAAACATTTAAACTTTCGAAGTTCTTGCACACTGCAAACATCTGCGTTTTGCAAGAGTATTGCTTCTTTAAGTTTATGGAGCAGTTGAATGGTGAAATACTGCCACCTACTGGACTGGAGTGTGGTTGAGAAGATTATTCAATGCATATTAGCCATTTTAATAGTTTTTTTCTATACTTTAAAACCTGTAAAAATATATATGTTTAAGACAAAACAACGACCTCAAAACAACGAGAAGTGGGCAAAGATATTTGGAATAAGTACTTAAGCACGGTAACGAAGAACATGTCCCCAGTTACCTCCTACATCTGCAGATCAGACTATAAAAAAATTAACTTTTTCTCTCTGTCTGTTTTATCTGTTTAGATTCTGGGAATCACAAATCCTCAAGGGGTGAAGCGGTACATTGCGGCAGCATTCCCAAGCGCCTGTGGGAAAACCAACCTGGCCATGATGAAACCGACGCTGCCGGGTTGGAAGGTTGAGTGCGTGGGAGACGATATCGCCTGGATGAAGTTCGACAGTCAGGGTGAGAGATGATCGTTTCAGGTTTCTTCATTGTCGTTGTGCTAATATTTTGCGCGCAAACCCCTAAGATTGAGACGCGACGATATGTTATTCTTTTCCAGGTAAACTTAGAGCTATTAACCCAGAGAACGGCTTCTTCGGCGTGGCCCCGGGAACCTCACTGAAGACAAACCCTCATGCCATGGCAACCATTTCAAAGAACACGATATTCACGAATGTGGGCGAGACCAGCGACGGCGGCGTTTGGTGGGAGGGTCTCGAACCACCGCCGTCTGGGATCTCTCTGACCGACTGGCTTGGAAATTTATGGAAGCCTGGTAACGACAGAACTCAAATGGAAAACCATTGTGAAAGAAAACTGTCGCGCTAATCTGTGTTTATATTCAGTTCATATCCACTGTAAGCAGATGAATGAAATAGGTGATTTTTCACAGATGGTCCAAAACCCTGTGCACACCCGAACTCCAGGTTCTGTACCCCCGCGGGTCAGTGTCCCATCATGGACCCCATGTGGGAGAGTGACGAAGGCGTGCCGATCGACGCCATCGTATTTGGCGGCCGGAGACCAGAGGGTGATTACTTTTGAATCCAAACGCTAGGTTTATTATGGTTATAGGTTTATTATGTCCTCCGCTGTAATAGCACTTATCTGTTGTTTTTCACAGGAGTGCCTCTGGTGTATGAATCATTTAACTGGCGCCATGGAGTGTTCATTGGTGCTGCCATGAGATCAGAATCTACAGCAGCTGCAGAACATAAAGGTATCTCCAAATTTATACTACTTTTATTAACATTCTTTTAATCTTTTTTTTACAACACCTTGTATCTCCTGGCCAATCAGAATCTTGCATTCCACTCTCGCATAAATATAAGTGAAATCACCAAACCAAATCTTGTGTATCCAGGTAAAGTTGTCATGCACGACCCGTTCGCCATGCGCCCATTCTTCGGCTACAACTTCGGCGACTACCTGAAACACTGGCTGAGCATGGAGACCAGGAAAGCGCCCACGCAGCTCCCCAAGATCTTCCACGTCAACTGGTTCCGGAAAGATCCGCAGACCAATTCCTTCCTGTGGCCCGGGTTCGGAGAGAATTCCCGAGTGCTCGAGTGGATCTTCCGTCGCTGTGGGCGCACCAGCGAAAACGAAGCGGCCCAAAAGAGCATGGTAGGCTGGCTGCCTGAAGAGGGCGCCATCAACATGGAAGGCCTGGGCCAGAAAGTCGACATGAAGGCGCTCTTCGACCTTCCTAAACCATTCTGGCAAAAAGAAGCCCAGGAGATAAAGGCCTACTTTACCCAGCAGGTTGGCGCTGACCTACCCGAGCAGGTAGCGGAGGAGCTACGTGCGCTCGAGGAGAGAGTTCGGGATTGAAGGGAAAGGACATGATGTTTTTAAAATACACTATTTTTAAATGTTTGCTCTATTGTGTAGGCGTTTTTAAGCATGAGTTGGGGAAATAATAATAGGGGTCCTATTGTTTAAGCTGCAGTCTTCAGTCCTGCAATGAAATTATATAATAATAATAATAATAATAATAGTAGTATATACCAGCCACAAGCTAAGTCTCAGTGAACTGTAACTTAGTGCCATGTTCTCCTGATGCATTTCAAGAGGTTTATTTTGATAAAAGCAGTGACGAGCATCTCAGTGGCATTGGACCAAAAAAATGTTTAAGAGAGTTACAAAACTGTTGTAAACTTGACCTGGCTGAATAAATAACTAAAAACATCTTTTATCAGCTGCTGTCTTAATGTTGTTTTACCCTCTAGGTCATGAAGAGATGTCCATGTGCATTTCATTTACATATCATCACGTAATATAAAATAAAAATGAAAGCTTCTTTGCGACAATGACAATTGTTAAAAGCTCTATACAAATAAAATTGAATTGAATTGAATAATATCCCTGCTTGAATAACATCAAACCATGACTCAATTGTAACTCCTTGGCAGAAGCAGACATAATGTAAGTTCACATACTCCTTTTTGAATAAGCGATCTCTGACATCCTAGATTTCTTTTATGTTTCACTCCTTTTCCGAACACACTGTTTCTATGTCTATAGCTTTAAATGAACTGCAGGGACCGGAAGCTGAAGAAGGCTTTCTCTTACGCTCTCTCTTGTCAAAAAAAAACAACAACCCAAAAACATTAGATTCTATTTTTAGATATTGAAATTAATAAACAAAACTGAAATGTTCAATTTAAATTTTCTTTCCATCCTGTACACTATATGGACAAAAGTATTTAGCCAAACCTGCAATGACATTGGATCCAAATACATAAACTTCAATATGGAGTTGGTCCCCCTTTTGCAGCTCTAACAGCTTCCACAAGATGTTGGAGTGTTTCGGGGGGAATTCATGCCCATTCATTCTGTATAATGAATGGGCATGAAGAAGACAATGGATGAGAAGGTCTGGCTCACAGTCTCTGTTCCAGGTCACCTCGAAGGTTCAACCTCGATGGGGTTGAAGTCAGGGCTCTGTTAGGGGGCCAGTCGAGTTCTTCCACACCAAGTTCATCAAACCATGTCTTTATAGTCCTTGTTTTGTGCACTGGGACACAGTCAAGTTGGAATAGAAAAGAGCCTTCCCCAGACTGATGCCACAAAGTTGCATAGAAGCATAGCATTGTCCAAGATATCTTGGTATCTTGGTAAGCATTAAGATCGCCCTTTACTGGGAATAAGGGGCCTAAATGAAACATAATTATACAGTACATCAATAGAACAGGTTTGACCATACAGAACAGTTTGATGATGAACAATGAACAAGGCTAAAGTCATAACTAAGTGGCTCGGGGAACAAAATATTGACATTTTGGGTCCATGTCCAGGAAACTCCCCAGACCTTAATCCCATTGAGAACTTGTGGTCGATCCTCATGAGGCGGGTGGACAAACAAAAACCCACAAATTCCGGCAAACTAATTCCAAGCACTGATTTTGTAAGAATGGGCTGCCTGATGGCCCAGTCAGTGTGGCCCAGAATTTGATTGACAGCATGCCAGGACAAATCGCAGAGGTCTTGAAAAAGAAGGATCAACACTGTAGTGATGGGAAGTTCGAATCATTTTAGTGACTCGGTTCTTTGAATCTCGTTCATCAAAATGAACAAATCTTTTTTTGAGTCATTTCGTTCATTTGATCAGAAATAAATTAAAATGTTGCGTTTTCAATAAAAATACCCACAATACGTCTACATACACACATTTTGGCTATAGTTCCAGCTATGAAAATATTACAATGCAGCTAAGGACATATTATAATAAACAGAATGTGCAGCTCACCTCTTATATCTTCCAGTCTGAGTCGTTTGTTCTTTTGAATCTATTGCGCCGCATAGCGTCTATGGGGGTCACATGACAAAAGAACAAACGACTCGGGACTTGAAGACTTATTGCTGAGAATCGTTCAATACTGTTTCCTGTATATAACATACGGAGGTTTTGTGATGCTTTGCGCATGCGCGCCCAATAGGAAATGAACGAATCACTCTCCGAGACGACTCGTTCATCTGAGTCATTAGGGGTGGGCGACTTACCAGTAGACACGTAGAAATTTGTCTTTTGGTCTATCGTCTTAATCGCGTTTGAGATGACGTGACGTTGCACATTACGTAACCACGCAATACACATTCACATCTATGGGGAGCCAAACACATCTAAAGTGGGACGAAACCGTGGCACCCGATTGAGCCGGTGTGGGCAGAACAAATATCCAGACCCGGTGGATCGCACAGCGCTGCTCGAATCACAAACCTGCGCGACGCTGATAGAAATAGACCGCGCCGACCATCACAATACATTTGACCCCGCTGTTGGTCCGGGCTGCGCGGATAAACCAGATCGTCTCTGCGCTATCCAGATAGTCGCGCTGCGCTGTCCACTGGGCCGCGCAGATATTTGGTTCAATCGGGTGTAAAAAC
>JAOTQY010000045.1:532628-548508 GCA_026413445.1 Dolichallabes microphthalmus
CACACCCCCCCCCCCCCCACACACACATATTTTAAAGGCCTGTAGCTTGCTAAATAATTTCATAATAAAGAGGCAACACACTTGCTAACAATGTTTGCTGTCATTTACTAAATTTTAAGCAAGGTAGGTTGCTAGAAATTTTTACTTTCATTCATTTTTCTTCACATATTCTAAAGGTGTGTATTCACTTTCTATAAATGTTTTTAAGGTAGTCAGTTTGTAAAAAAAAAAAAGAAGAAGAAGAAAAAGAAGAAGAAATTAAGATTGCTTTGTGTCTGTTCACTTTCTCCAGCTAGCTTGCTAACAATGAGTGGCGTGTTTTTTTTCTCAATTTCTCCATTTCTCACTGTTTTTTATTAAGGCAGCTAGCTTGCTTGCTAACCATATTTGTTTGTCAGCAATTTCTTCATGCTTGCAAGGCAGCTGTGTTGCTAAAAATGTCTGTTTACTTTCTGTAAATGTTTTTTTTCCACCTGGCTAAAATGTTTGTTCACATTCTTCACACATTTCTAAGGCAGATAGATTGCTAAATATTTTTTGTGTTTGTTTCTGTACACTTTGTTCAAATGTTAGCTAGTTTGCTAACAATGTTTGATGTCTGTTCACTTTCTTTACTTATATTAAGACATTTAGCCCGCTAATAATGATTGTTTGGTATCTGTTCATATTCTTTACACATATTTAAAGCAGCTAGCTTACTAACACTGTTTCATGTCTAACCTTCTTCTTTTTAAAGCAGCTAGCTTGCTAACAATATGATATTGAGTCAGATTCTTCACATGTTTATACTGTAGGTAATTAGCTCACTAACATTGATTATTTTAGCATGCTAGCAATGCGTGTGTAATGGCTGGTCTTCTTCTTCATTGGAGTTTAACGGCGGCTTGCATCCATAAGCGTTGCACTACCGCCATAATGGCTGGTCATTTTCTTCATGCGATTTTAAGGCAGCTAGCATGCTAACAGTGTTTGTTTGGAGTCTATTTAGGCTAGCTAACAAGTATTAGCTGTATTGTTTGCTAACAGCATGTCTTTGGCTTAAGCTACACTCCAGAGGATCTGGTTGATCCTTTTTTGTTTTGTTTCTTGTATGTTTTTTTTCTCTTCTTTTTTTGCTAGCTAGTTTGCTAGTCTTGTCTCTGTGTAATCTGCTTTATCTGCTAAAGGGCTTTACAACTTATAACTTACCAGCCTCTGTATTTTTTCTCTTTTGAAGTTAATAAAGCGAGCAAAACAACGCAACTCGTCAAGTTAATGAGAAACCACAAAGTGTAAACTCCTCTGTCCTGAAGATGTCAGATAACTTAGGTACCATTACAAAGTGCTGACGCTGGAGACTTACAGAAACATTTGTAAACCCTTTTCTGTAGACGGGCTGTTACTACAGATAAAGTAACATTTGATCACAAGTACTGATATAGAAAATGAATCAATACCTGAATCAATATATTTATACCAGAAAGGTCTCTAGATCCTCGATATACACACTGGCACTTTAACTACATGATAATAAATTAAGGCTGATTTTGCAATTTGGACATTTTGACCCGCCATGGGCCATTTGACACTCGAGGAGACAAATTATCCTCTAACAGCTTGACCCTTTATATGTTAAACTCATATAGCTAATTCTATACTGAATGTCTGAGTAGTCTGGAAATAATGTTCATGGTTCCTATGGGCAAAGCTGTTTTTAATGGGTGTAGATATACTGCCATGGGATTTGTCATTATGCAACGAGGTGTCGTTTTATATGTTTCTCTGCCTTGAGGTGATGAAATGTATAATATACAAAATGGTGGCTATGTTGGAATTTAAACATGTAAGGCATTAATAGTACAGGAAAATAATCCATGACAGGTAAGTAGACTTAAAATTATTACAATCATGAAATTGACTTTCCAGCAACAGCAGCAAAAGTGTTTTATTCCTCTTAAACTGCAGAAATTAACCAAATTTGTATACATTAATTTATGTATATCATGTTGCTTTATTTACATTTAATGTTCCAGTGAGGGAGAACTTAATGTTACTGCTTGTCAATTAACGTTTATGATGCTCTGACACTAGAGACTCCTTCAATCAATGTTAAATAAAATACCTCCTTATATAAACCTTCACAACTGATTTTGATTGATTACATTTCTTAAACATAATAATGTAGAACAATGAGAGGGAGTCTCCTGTCAGGAAGTTTGCCAACATCTGTAGGACAAAAAGAAGGTTGGGTACAGATGTTTATAAAGACTAAAAACAGGAGCTAGTGAACATTCCATAAACAAAAAACACATCATACTTTTTTCATTGCTGTGGTGTAAAAGCAATAAAACACTTCAAGATGTGCATTTATAGGTGATCGCCAGGTAACACGTTTTAACACAGTTTGCTTTCTTTTCCTCCTGTTCAGTCGAATGGTTATGGTATGTTCACAGACCACAAATACGGTACACACTTTAATCTGTGATAGATTGTTTAATTGTCATGTCTTTACCTAAATGGAAGTGTGCACTGATCTGCTGATAAATCCTCACAAAATCTCCGAATTAAAATTCATCTTGCTAACAGTGTGTTGCGTAAGAAAAAAGAAGAAGAAACTAGAAGGGATGCCAGAGCTCCACAATAGTGTGAAGACATGTCACGCTCTGATTAATAAGTTACATTAAAAGCGATAGTGATACATCATTACCTCAAGCATCTAAGGAGTTCAAACTTTCTATTTTACTGCGGGATGAGTCTAGTGTTGAGATCGCCAGGATCGTTCTGGAAAGAAAAAAAGAAACATTCCCAAGACGGAGATTAGGGCACTCACTTGTAAGGATCTTCCATGTCTTCTTTTCATCGTCGTAGTACTGCACTAGATTGCTGGGAAGGCGGTCAGGACCTGGAGGCAGTCCTCCAACCAGAAGCAGCATCCTTTTGTTGGAACGGATTCTGTAACATCAGAAGGTAGAAGCACAGAAGACAGGAGACAGAAAAACAGATTGTATTTGAGTTTCTGGATATGAAAACAGGACTTTGCCTATCGTATAACTTAAAATGAACTTTTCCTTTCTCCTGTACTCATAAATTTATTTCTCTGATGTTACCTCATTAGATATTTTGCACACTATATAGCTGTGTTATACATAGACAACTTTACCTTTCCTACATATTAGCAAATATTTCAACAATCTGGCATAGTTTTGTGCAATATATGAAAAACTTTACTTTCATAATTCTCAAAAGAAAAAGTCTTACTATAGTGTGTCATGGGGTGTCTTTTATTAAAACCATAATCCTACTGGAAAATAATGAATATAAAGTTATTCTTGAGTCAAATACTGTACTTGAAATGCAATATGTAGTAAGACATTAACAAAAATAATCTCAACCTCTTCACTTCTAGTGAATTTTTTACATCTCAACAGATTTTTTTCTCAAAACAGTATTCTTCGTCTTCGTCCCCTATTCCTTAAAGGTTTATTTTGATTATCATTATTATTATGGTTATTATTTATTTAGTTATTTTCAACATACTTTTAAAGTCAGAGTGCAACCTCTTGCATAAAACACTAGATAAATCGAATGAATAAAATTCAATACAAAAGGCAAATATATAAAAGTGGCATACTAACATAATTAGCTAGTTAGCTGGGGGGGGGGGGCATTAGGGAGTCATTATATACTTTAAAAACTGACCTTAAATGTAAAAAAGCACTATATAATACACTGTAACATAACATAGCATAACACAATTAGCTAGTAAAATGATAAAACAAAACATTGCGAAAGACAGTTTTAAGACAACATATTCCAAATCATCCCAATAAATGTAAATGCAAAGTGAGGTGTGAGTTAAACGGTTAAAAAACCTGAATATACATACATCCTCGCTACAAGTACACTATGGTTTAATGATGGTTACGATTACGAGAGTCACACAACGCTGGGAGTGTGTTCTCTTATGTGGCCATCCAGTTACAAGAAATTTTCAAGCAAAGGCCAGAACTATAAGTTCATATCCAAAACAGAGCTCCAGAGCGATGTGCAGACGAGGACGCAATGAAGGACCATGATGTTTCTCGCTTTAGTATTATTAGCGAACCCTCAGAATACGCAAATAAGCTTTCTTTTCATTGCAAATGAAATATAACACGAACCTGTGGTGCACATAATGCATAGAAATCTGCGATTTCTTTTCCTTATATTCATCTTATTTCTGTTTACAATGATGATCAACCTTACCATGATCAACATTTATTATCGAGTTGTTTTGTTTTTGAGTATTATTAGCTCAGTTTAAATGGTACACGTTTAATCCAAGCCTCGAGATCTCACAAACCAAACAAGCCAGCCTATAAATAAAGGTAACTTCAACCCTAATGTGTTCTGTCAGTGGAAAGGTCAGGAAGAAAAAGCGTTCTGGCTCTAATAAACAGAGAAAAATATTACTCGAAATAAGTCTGTAGTGAGGAAGGCTGTGAAATATATATATGGTTATGATTAATTAAATGTATATAAAATTTTAATTTCCCTTTAATTCTGAAATTCTACTTTGTCACTGTATTAAATCAGAAGTGATTTAGCACAAGTAAATAACTGTATATATGTTTACTGTGTGTCAGGATGATGATGAGTGAACATTCCTGCCTATCTTCAGGGCAAATTTCTCTAACTCATTCATAGACATCGAAACAAATAATCAGCACAGGCAACAGAGTAACGCCACGCTTCCAATCAGGGCACCATCACGTTACGTAGATTAAATGCATTTCTGTTTAAACGAAAGTCCTGACTACCTCCTGAACTGATTCCTTGGTCTTGGTGTGTGAGAATGACCTCATAAAAATCTCAACAAGCAAATGTTATGTTATGAGCTGTCTAAATATTGCACATGGTCCAAAGCTATATTATGAATATGAAGAGAATGTTGGCACATATGGGCAGAGTGTTACGGGCAGTATTTATATGAGCAGTATGTTGCATGGTACGGTACATGGGAACGATGCTATGGGCACAATGCTATGTTATGGGCAGTGTGTTATCAACAGTATGTTATGGGCACGAGGTTACCACACTCTTTGATTGAAGCATGCAGGTACCTGCTGGCTGTGGTCTGTCTGCAGTGCTGTCTGAAGGGCATCAGGTGGTAGTTCATGGCATCGAGCAGGAGCTTCTGGCACACAGGGTCGCTCCTCATGAAGTCTACTGACTGCACCCTCTCGACAAGCTCCGGGGCAGGGATGAGGGCGAAGCGCAGGCGCTTCATCAGGTCCGGCGCGTAGTGCATCCTGGTCTCGCGGTCGTGCTCCAGCCACAGGACGGACATCTGGAACAGAGCTAGCTCGGACTCGACGGGTGGCGGCAGCGCGTCCAGCATGGCGCACATCTCCTCGAAGTTGAGGAGCAGCACGTCCTCCACCAGGTACTTGTTGGCCAGCTTCTTGGTCTCGTCCAGGCCGTGCAGAGCAGCAATCTTGCAGATCTGCTTGTAGTTCTGGACGGAGATCTGGTCGTTGAGGAACTGCACACTGAGCTTGGTGACCTGTGGGATGTTCAGGATCTTGCTGACCGAGAGCACCTCCTCCACCGTGTCCAGCGACAGCGTCACGTTGGCCGTGTACAGGTACTCGAGGACCAGACGGAGCCCGATGGACGAGCAGCCCTGCAGCACCAGGTTGCTGATGGAGCGCGGGCTGGCCAGGAGCTTCTCATCCGGGGACGAGGACGGGGTTCCGCCGCTGCTCTGGTCCTTCCCCGCGAGCGGCTCGTTGCTGAGCCCGTGTGACGCAGAGAACAGGGACCTGAAGTACTGCGAGCAGGACGCGAGCACGGCTTTGTGGCAGTGGAACTGCTGTCCCTGGGCTGTGAGGGTCACGTCGCAGAACAGCTGCTTCCTCCACAGCAGGTTGAGCCCGTGCAGCAGCGTGTCGCTGTGCGTCGGGTCAAACGTAGACGTCCGGTCGCCCGATCTGGACATGACTTGGCGGGAACCGCTCGCACCTCCTACAAGCAAACAACACCGGAGCCATTTATCTTCCTGACTGCCTGTCAGCTCGAGCAGCTTTAATTTTGGATCTTTTGTTCACCAGTCTTTGGTAAAGCCTATTTGTGCACGGACGAGATTAAAGGCGATGCGTAATGGCGCGCAGAAACCAAACTGCCCCATAACGCACAAGCAAAACGCAAAAACGCAAGGCAAGGCATGCTCACTCTATAGACTCGGGGTTTGCTATCCGATCACGTTGCCTCTCTCTCTCTCACACACACACACACACACACACACACTTTCTCTCTCACTCCCTCTCTCTCTCCTACACACACACACATACACACCACGTAGCCTACACAGGCATTTACATTTACACTAGCCGTAGATAGATGTGCGCAAGATACAAAAGCAATTAGGCGACCATCATAACAAATCCGCGGCTGCGCCTTTTCCCTGTGGTTCCCCAAAGGCTGCATGCGAGGGGAAATAAACACCGTAATCATAACAATAATTTTAAAAAATAATAATGATAAAAGAAAGAAACCCCGTCTTTTCTGCTTCTAATCGCCGTTTTGCTGCTGAACTTGAGCTGTATCCGGCCACATCCCGTGCGCAAAGGGATCCGGCTCCAGAAGGCGAGACAAACTTACCTTGAGTTTACGCGGAGAAAACAAAGTATCCCCAAGATCCTTAAGATGTGTGTATCCTCGCAGCACTTTGTCTTTGTTCTCGTCCTTTTTTCCACCCCTTTCTTCTTCTTCTTTTTTTTTAAATCCACCCTTCTTAACTACAGACTCGATGCGCAACGAGCGGATTTCTGTTTCTTTCTTTATTACGCGTGAATTAAACTAAACTAAGAAGTGTGCTGAGTGCTGAGGAAGAGAGAGTGAGAGGGAGAGAAGGAGAGAGAACCGTGCTTTCTGCAAGAGAAGAAGAAGAAGAAGAAATATACGTGTGACAAATTATGCTACCAAGAAACAACACATCATTATCCTTGGGCCTGGGGCTCAGTGAGTCGTAACGAGAGTAATAGGAAATCCACGGTTGGGGAGAGAAACGGTCGCGCATGGCCGGCGGAGAGAGACCATGCAGGGCTGTGGATGCTAGAGAGACGGGCAAAATTATGGCTCAAGGCTATTGTAAAAACTGTCGAGCGTAAATGACTGCGATTTCAAACATCTATGGAGAGAGAGGGGAGGAAAAAGGGAAAAAAAGAGAGAAAAGACAAAAAAGAGTGAGTCTTTTTTTTTTTTTGCCTCGCCGTTATGGAGAGAACCGTCAAGTTTTAGTGCGCATTGCTAATTAGTCAATTTCTCTGTGCCTTCACAGCCCGACGGCTTTGCTGCTGAGCTGAAACTGCTAATTTCTGGGAGCAGCCTTTTTTTGTTGGCTGAGAACGGGATGGATGAATGGCTTGTCTCGCACAAATGACAAAAAGCCCCTGCCTTAATCTCCATCGCCAAAATACACCCCCCCGCTACACACACACACACACACACATGCACACACACCCCACCACCACCTTGTCCCTCTCATCTCCCCCTTCTTTTCCAAAAGAGAGACACCTGAAGTCCTGCAAACTTTAGTCCTTCATCAGCATCAAACACCAAATCTATCTAGAAATACAATCCCAAATATTCATAATTACTTTGGAAGCAGCTATCCTGGCTAATTAAATGACTGCACTAATTTGACGCCTCAAAGAAAATTATCCCCCCCCCCACACACTTTGAAAATTACGAATATTTGCAGCAAATATGAGTGGTGGTCATTATGAAATGTTTTATTCCTCTTACACCGCAGCAATTTGTCAACATTTTTATTGATTAAAGAACTGATTATTGGTGGCGTTTGTCCTGAAGTGTGCCCCCCCCCCCAATCCCTGCTCCCTCCACCCATACCACAGTAATTTTACAATAAACAGTGTTTATGTATTTAAGAAGGACACCTTTTTTTTAGCTGCATATGTTACAAAAAATCTTAACACACATCAGCAAAATACCCTCACCACCTTACCCGCCATACTGTATATTTCTTCTTACTGTTATTCTTATTCATGGAGTGTTTTATTCCCCTTACACTGCAGCAATTTGTTAAAGAAATATGTTTAAAAACATCAGATTTTCCAACAGCAAAATACCTCTCCGACATTATTCCGTCTTCTTTTTTTTCCTCCTCTCCTGCTGTTAACGCTTCAAAAAGATATACCTAAAAGCAAAGAGTAGTCCTTCATTAGCACTAAAAAAAGAATCCCAAATTTAGAAATCCCAATTATTCCCAATTATTCATAGTTACTCTGAAAGCGGCTACCATGACTAATTAAGTGGCTACACTAATTAAATGCCTGTTTCGTTGTTTATTTTTCTCTAAAAAAAGTAATTCCTTTTCAAAATATTTACCATATATAACATTGGCGGCCATGCTGAAGTGTTTCTGTCCTCTTATCACACAGCAATTTGTCAATAATTAACAATTTCGATCTGTTTAAGAATGATTATCTATTCATGTTAAAATATCTTACCATGCATCAGCAAAATACCCCCACCACCTTACTCGACTATATTTCTTCTGCTTCTGCTCCTAGTTCTTTAAAAGGAAGACATAAAAAAGCAAAATCTAATCTTTCATCAGCATCAAACACAAAACATATTTAGAAATATAATCCCAAATATTCATCGATACTTTGGAAGCAGCTTTTCTGACTAACTAAATTGCTGCACTAATTTAACACCTTAAAGAAAGTGAAATTTGAAAATTAAGTGGCAGTCATCATGGAGTGTTTTATTCCTCTTATACCACAGCTATTTGTTAAATAAATAATATGTTAAAAATATCAGAATGTACATCAGCAAAATACCTCTACCACCTCACCCTCTTCATTTCCTCTTCTGCTGTTGCTCATCCAAAAGATATACCTAAAAGCACAGTCTAGTCCTTCACCAAAAAGAGAAATGTAACCCCAAATTTAGAAAATTTCCCAATTATTCCCAATTATTCATAATTACTCTGGAAGCGGCTACCATGACTAATTAAGTGGCTACACTAATTAAACACCTGTTTTATTGTTTATTTTTCCTATTTTTCTGTTTAAGAATGATAACTTTTTATCTATGAATGTTAAAAAATCTTACCAGGCATCAGCAAAATACCACCACCACCTTACTCACCTATATTTCTCCTTATTCTACTTTATCTTCTTCTACTAGCTCTTTAAAAAGAGGACACACAGATTTGAAATCTAATCTTTCATCAGCATCAAACCCAAAACATCTTTAGAAACGTAATACCAAATATTCAGAATTACTTTAAAAGGCGCTACAGTATCCTGGCTGATTAAATTGCAGGACATATTTAATGCCTTCAAAAAGTAAGAGGTTTTGTTGATTTTTTTCCTCAGAAAATTTATATTTGGAATAAATATTGGTGGCAGTCATCCTGACATGCTTTTTTCCTTACATTTTATTGACCTTTACATTCTTTAGTTATTATCTTTAGTAATCTAATCTATATAGGAAAAACACCTAAGACATTTTTTTCTAATTCTTTAAAAGGAATTTACAGAGCCCCCGAGTGGTTGCATCATTTTTTCTGTAGCTTGTTTGTTCGCTTTATTCAATTGTGCTCACAATTTTGCAAAACGTTCGATCATTTTACTAACTGTGCACAGGATTTAGTGAAATAAGGAAACGAACGTAGCAATTTGTTTTACCACACAATTTAGTAAACCATGGAAAAGAATCAGAACACAACTCTGACACAATGACTCCCGGGCTCCTACTGTACCTTGGTTCCTGCAAGCTTTAGACTTGAATCAGCATCAAACACAAAATATATTTAGAAATGATTTATTACTATTTATTTCAGTTTCTCCTCAGGACACAACCTGTGACATGCCTTTTTTATTATTTTTCCCTCCAAAATCAATATCTGTAATCTTTGTATGAAAAAAAGAAATGGAGGAAGGTGCACACGTGAACTCTTGGTGATAAATAAACATGCATATATGAAAAAACGAACATTTGTTTATATTTTACAAGTGATTGTGATTATTTATGTGAAAAGATTTAACCAAAACCTGGTCTGTACAGCAAACAATGAAGTCTGGTGTGTATTTTTGCCTGTTTGTTTCATTAGGTAAGCTGGCGAGGGAAGGGGCGTTTACAGCTGCTAAGTGATAACAGGAACTTTGCTTACTGGATGTTCCGCAATGATTTACTCTGAACAGCGGAAAAAAAGATATTGTCCTGTGATAAATATAAAACTGTAACATGCAAATTGTTGTGGCATAAGAGGAAAAACTTTCTGTTTTTGGAAATCCATCAACTTTGGCACTGTAATTATTTCTGTTTCATCAGACCATCGAGTGATTAATTATTTTCCTATAACCGCACCACATCCATGCAGTTATTCTTTGCATATAAAATGTCTTATCAAAATGAAAATGCAATAAAATGAATATTACAGTAATTTTACATAATCGATTCTTTCAACATATAGGATTTAGTGTTCATATTAAGCATAAAAACTGCTATCAATGATAACTGGAAATCATTTTGTGCTCTATAAAAGAGCCAAGAGTGTTAGGATGCAAACATATTAGAGATGCAACAAGTTAATGTTTATGAAAACAATGAAAAAGGGAGAGAATCACCAAACCGGAAGTAAATTCATTTACTTAAATAATGTATTAAATAATAAATGAGTATGATTTCTGATAATTTTCTAAAGAGCTATTTAACAAAAAATGTTCTTATCGATCTGGACTCTCGTCATAGTGTCATAGCTCATAACCAGTGGAACGCGGCGGGTTAAAATTGATATGCTATCAGCCAATTCTCCGTTGACTTGTTAGACCATCTGAGATGGCCGTCTCTCCGAGCGGTTAAGCTTCGTCTAGCGTCTCGGTTCTCCTGAGGCCCTTGGACTTGAGACGGCGGGGCATTCCGGGTGTGTGCCGTGTTACGGTGGGGCGTCAAGTGTGTCTCATCATGTTAAAGCGCAGACTGTGGACTTAATTAAACCCTTAGAGACTGCAAATCACTGAGAACATTTACAACTCTCTCTTCCCCTCGGTTAAAAAGCCAACTCTTATTTATCGCCAGCGTCGCACACGTAATGCTCGTGAGTGGAGTATTGGATGTGATTGGAGTTTCTATACTCTAGACTGAGAGAGTGAGTGGTGTGATCATTGCCGATACACACACACACACACATATGTATTGCAGGCCCAGTTCATATCCATACACTGACCTAGTCAGAAGTATTAGCGTTTTACGAGCTAATAAAACTGTGTGATGCCATGCTCTTATAGGAAAATAATCAACAATGATATGCTTTGATGAAGTGGACCTACCGATAAAAAAACTATATGTATTAAAAAAAAACCTTGTCAATTGTATTTAGTGCTTAATATTATAAGATCCCAGTTATCCAACTATATGATTATTTCTGAACATTTGTACTCCTTCCAAGCTTAAAATAATCTGTTCTACTGGACCATTTCAAGCATTTCTTTCTAGAAGGAAGCAAAATGGTCATTAAAACTGTCCACAAGTATTTAAAAACAGGTCTTATGAGACCAATTTGTCCGTGTTCAAGATATTTCCTCTTGCTACACTTGCACGTTATTTGTTGTTGTGTGATGCTGATTATTTTCCGATAACAGAACATCCCAAAGAGTTTTACTTCTTGTGCACCTCATTAGTTTACTAAAGATAAATGACAATTAATGTTGTGTAACAAGTTAGTTCCTGTTCTCACTTATGTTATAGCAGCTGTAAACATTCATTTCAGCCTCTCTTTAAAAAAAAAACACACACACGCACACACACTCCAAACGAAACAAACAAACAACAACCAAAAAAAAAAAATGCTTATCATGTTCCCAAAAGCCCTCTGTCCCAAAGATATCAATTTTACATTAAACATTAATAATTTAATTTATTTTGTGTTGGGGAATATTACATCTTACATTTATTTCACAAAGATGTTCGGAAGAATTCAGCAGCACTGCCCTATTGCTATGGAGGAAAATTATCTAAAACCTGCTAATTAAAAAATGTTTAAATGATTTTAAATCATTGTCTAAAATAGAAAAATATTTGTAAAAAAAAAAAACAAAAGTAAAACTAGTATACATTTATTTGCAACCAAAAATGCTGTATGTGAAGCACTACCAGTGAGATGGTAGCAAAATGCATCATAAGATCATCTTATTTCTTACTTAGTAGTCATTTGGATTATTTAAGCGTTTACATTTTTAGAGCAACATTTCATAAAATTTCAATATCAGTTACATCCTATAATGTTGCAGTATGTCTGAGAAATATTTTATATATTTTATATATAGAGGACTGTTAAAGATAATTCTACTTAAAGAAAAAGCTAGTTTTACTTGGTGGCATGTTGTGGGGAGATGATTTACAGTATGTGAATTCTACAGAGCAATATCCTATTGTGTTTTATATAGTATTCACTATATTTCAATAATCTATATCTGTATCTTATGCCTTTTAGAAACCTAAAAAAAAAAAAACCTTCAGATAAAATGTCCTGGAAAAGCAGAAATAGAGAGATAGAGAGAAAGGGAGAGAGAGAGGCATAGAAGGAGTGAAAGTTAGTAGCTGAAACTCCTCCAAGCATATTTCCTTTGCTTGGCTGCAGTGGGGAGAGTATGCTAAGATAGAAAGTATTATTTTCCTAAATGGAAGGTGTCAGATGGTCACGCTGGGGTGATCGGCTGTTCAAGATCACCGCTTCCCATCTGCAATTTGTGACGTGTGAAAGATTCAGCCCAAATGTGCTCACAAACTGGAAATCCGCAGCACTTTTTCTTATCGGCGCCGAGCAAGATAACCAGGTGCTTTACAGATCAGGGAACAGATCATATTAATATCTGAGCGCTGCGATATCATCTTGTTTGTAAAAATATTTTTGCTAACTAAGTGTGGTGCAATGGCAATGTTCAGAAAGTAGCTTTTTGTGTAAGAAGTTGGTATTTTTATATATGTATTATCATTAAATATTAAAGCCTTTGACTTATGTGGAAGAGCTTGAGCTTTAATAGTGTGGATTTTTCACACCCTCTAGTATGTTAGGATTGTTAAAAGATGCTTTCAGTTATTTTCACTCAACCTGGGCTTTACAGCATAAACCCGTGTTTATTCCGTGTGAATGATCTGCGTGTTTTATGCTATATTTGTAGCCTATCGCGCCACTTAGTCCTTAATAATGACTCTACATACTGTATAAGGTCACACTGAATAGAAAATATTCTTCCCTTTTATAGATTCGAGACAGTTACAGCCGAGATGGAGACGACTGTGAAGCGTATCAGTATTCGTAATCTTTTCAGATGTGCCAACGTTGCTAGCAAGAAAATCCTACAAAAGGAGAAACAAAAGCTAAATTGAATTCAAAAGAAGTAAATTTATTGGAAAAAATACCTGGAATTACCAGAAACCAATCAAAATTTTACTGAAAAAAAAATGCAAACAATTAAAAATGTACTAATAAAATAAAGTAAGAAAGAAACAGATTTTTACCAGAAACTCAGAAATTTACCATTAAAACACCAAAAACAAAACAGAATTTTACCTGTTAAAAAGAAGGTTTTTACCAAAAAACATCCAGAGTTTACCACAAACAAACTTAATTTTACTACAAAGCCCAGAATTTTACCACAACCAAAACAGAATTCAACATAAAAATCAAAGTTTTACCACAAAAACCACAGGTTTACCACAGAAACCCAATAAAGTTTACCACAGAAACATACTACTGTTAAAAAAAAACTAAATTATACTACAAAACCCAGAAATAAATTAATTTAATCGAATACAAGACATAAAAACAATATATTACTTTACCACAAAACCCCAGAACTGTACCACATAAAAATAATTTTACCAAAACTCTACTGAAACATAATTTAGAAAAATCTAGAATTTACCCCAAAACCCCTGGAATTTTACCATTAAAAACAAACAAACAAGACAAATCAACAAAACTACTAAACAAGATATTAAAATGAAAGAAAAAACAGAATTTTATCCCAATATCATAGCACAAAATCCCAGAATTGTATCCTGAAAAAACTAAGAATCATAAAAACATTTTATACATTAAGTTAAATTATAAAAGACATACTGTATTTAGCACACACAGACACACACACGCACACATACACGTTCAGAAAGGTCAAAGTTCACCTCCATAAAGTTGGAAAGTGAACCAAGTGCGTCTTTTTAAGTCCCACTTCCTTTCCCCTTCAGTCAGCCTATTTTTTGCTGAGTGAATTTTTTGGGTCTATTGTGATCATTACCTTTAAAAGCAAAAAAAACTTTTCAGGTCTTTTCAGGTACATCACTAAGAATAGTAAACACCAGATAAACCGCTGTTATGGTACCGCAGTATTTTTGACTCCGCCGTATTATGAGCCAGTTTTATAACATATATACTGTATGTCTAAACTGTGATTCAGACATCAAAGCTTCCTTTATATACCTTCTGTTCTTCAGAACATTCAGTAAACATGGAAATGAAATGCAGTAGCAAATAGCAAATGGAAATGTACTTTTTCCATATGATTGATTCAACAGCACAATAATGAGTCAAATTAGCTTTAATACACTGTGTGTGTAGGGGGAAGGGAATGTTTTCATATCTCGGTGGGAACCAAATGTCCTGACAAGGATAGAAATACTTGATGGTTTTGATTTTGTGAGGACATGTGGCTGGTCCCCATAAGGAAAACAACAACAACAACAACAACAAAATAAACTATATGAAAGGCTTACTATTTTGTCCTGAGGTCAGCATACTGTAGCATTACTTCGATGCATTTAAACTCATGCCAATGGAAGGTCCTCACAAAGATAGTAATAGAAACCTGTGTATGTATGTGTGTGAGTGTGTGTCCCACAGGAGTGTTGCGTTGGTGTAGAAATGTAGATGTGCTGCTTCTTTCTCACATATGGGCTTCTAATGGGCGAGTTCTCGACCAGGTGGGCCCGGGCGCTTGGAGACCTGCAGATGATCACTCATGACAAAGAAAACACAGCAGCGAGAAAGAGAGAGAGAGAGAATGTGTGTATGTGTGTGTGTGTGTGTGAGAGAGAGAGAAAAGAGTAAGTGAAGAAGTGTCCCCAAGAGAGCATCTGGGCAGCCAGGGCAGAGACATGATGGGACACTCAAGGGACAATAGCATTTCTCTGTGTGTCTGTGTACCTGAGTGCATACGTGCAAGCAGGCATTTTAGTGTGTGTGTGTGTGTGTGCGCGCACTGCTAACGGGTAGCCACCCTCAGGGTTGGCAGCAGCAGCAGTAGAGCCGTGTGCGGTGGAGCGGCTGTGGGCTCAGTGGCGCGATCACCTGGGGAAGGTAAAGCCACTGGAGCAGAGCTGATGCTTATTTCTGAGGAGAACTGGGAGATTTTATTAGTTAAAGCAGCACCCAAACCCAAACACTCCTCACAGGGACACACCAAACAAACAAAGAGTTTACAGGTAGGACACACAGCCTTCCTGAAATGAGTAAATGACTGCAGGGTTACATCTAACTCGAGTCCTGATACGATTCCTCACACTCTTTATAGACGGTGTGCAATTTACTCCCCACGTCATGTTTCATAAAAATAAATAAATAAATAAAGAATTTTTTTTATCATGAATGCATTTTTTTTTTAAATATTTTTTTTTCTTTTAAAATATAAATTTTGACATGTGATTTCTATATAATCAATTTGTTTGCTTTTAATGTGATTTACCTCATACACAAATAAATAATATATTTTAATGTAATTTTTAGAAGCGTAATTTTTTTCCTGTTTAACATGAGATTTTTAATTTAAAAAATTTTGCATGTGTTTTTTTTATTGTTTTTTTTTTTTTACAGAGTAAATTTTTTTTT
>JAOTQY010000045.1:587486-599716 GCA_026413445.1 Dolichallabes microphthalmus
CCTGTAGAGCAATAAGACATCGAGGGGTAGTGTGGCTGGATGCTAGGAGCAGGATTAGGAAAACTGCTTTGTATGGTTTATGACCTCATACATGAAATGGTAGAAGGCTGGAAGGTGATCATTTCATTTCAAACAGAGGTGCCAATATTTACAGCTTAGACATAGACCTCGTGAGATTTGTCTCCTGTATTGCCCTGTGCTAAAACCGAGACTTTTCTGCTGTTATAGATAAAGTAGACTTAAAAAAAAAAAAAAAAAAAAGTGTGAAAAAATGAAATCCACTCAGGGGGAAAGGAGACGTCCATTTTCTGCCAACTTTATCTAATCACAAGCATGTGAGCCAACATACAACAAGCACGTTGGGCTGAGGGCACTTTGAGTTCTTGGTAATACGTAGATTTATTAGCACCATTGCAGACTATATTTAGACACTCATCAGCCACTTCATTAGGTACACGTCTAGTACTGGTCTGGACCCCATTTTACCTTCAGAACTGATTTAATTCTTCATGGCGTAGATGGTGGAACAAGGTGCTGGATACCTTCCTTTGTCTCTATGGACATGACAGCATCAAGACATAGCTGCAGATCTATTGGCTGCACATCCATGATATGAATCTGACGTTCCACCACATCCCGAAGGAGCTCAAGTAGGTCAAGTCAAGTAGGACGAAGACCTGTGACAGTTCGACAGATCTGATGGCATGAAACTTGCCAGTAACAGCCACTGTAGAATGTGCAGAACCAGTAAAGGTCTCGGGGTCGTTCTCAAGAGCTGCCCCTAGATTCAGTGTTTGAGACCAAGAAATGTTGCTGTAGGCAGGGGAGTCGGAAACCAATGGGGAACTTGGAGTGAGACAGTGACCAGCTTTTGTTTGATTCTTGTGCTCAATTGGATTGAGATCTGGTGACTGTGGAGGCCGTGTGAGTACAGTGACCTCTCACTGTCATGTTCAAGAAACCAGTTTGAGATGATTTTAGCTTTGACATGGCGCGTTGTCCTGTGGTCATAAAGGGATGGACACGGTCAGCAACAATGTTAGGGTAAAACCATGCTCAGGTGGTACTAAGGGGCCCTAGAGGATGCCAAGAAAATCTTCACTACACCATTACATCACGACCAGCCTGATCTGTTGGATGGTTCCAGACTCAGAAATCAAGACTCATCACACTAGGCGACGTTTTTCCAATCATCTATTGTTCAATTTTGGTGAGCCCAAGGTGAATTACATCCTCAAGTTTTCTGTTCTTTGCTGAAAGGATTGGCACACGGTGTGATGATCTGCTGTTGTAGCCCATCAGCTTCAAGGGTCAACCTTTAGAGATGCCTTTTGAGTCACTGTTGCCGTTCTGTCAGCTCGATCCGGCCATTCTCCTCTGATCCCTGGTATCAACAGTACTTTTTCACCCAGAGAACTGCCCTCACTGGACAAGAACTCAGAACAGCCCGTCTGACACCAACAACCACATCATGTTCACAGCCACTTAAATCACCTTCCTTCCCCATTCTGATGCTCGGTTTCAACTTCACCAGAACATCTTGACCACGTCTCCACGCCTACATGCATTTGAGTTGCCGCCATGTGATTGGCTGATTAGAGATTTTTGCACTTGAGCAGTTGAACCGGAGCACCTAATGAAGAGGCTGCTGAGTGTTTATATGATGTCATACTTTCAGCAGAAATGTTTTTCTCAGCCCAGTGAGACATACTGAGTCATCGTGTGATGGTCCGCCTCTTACTGATCACACCTTTTCACTTTTACAGAGCCGGGAACGACGACATTAAACAGAAAAAACTCCTGACAAGGGATACTCCAGACCTGCTGAAAGGAAAAGGGTGAGTGTGTGTTCTTTACATCTCCAAAGGCAAATAATTGGACTTTCTTACTTTCCTATATGATCTCAAACTCTTTTTTTATTGGATTAAAAAAAAGTACAACAAAGTAGCCGGGGAAAGTTGTGCCATGTTTTCCTCCCTAACATATATGTGTTTTTAGGGTTCAGTATAGCCTTGATATAGCGGACAGACTCGCAGATGAACATGTTCTCATTGGCTTATATGTGAACCTCCTCCAAAAGCAGCAGCGCACCGGGTTAGTGTAATCAACATGTGGCTGGAACTGCAGCTACGGCTTTATTGCACACCGTCTTATTCTAAAAATATTAGAGATTTGCACTAAAATGAGATTTTTGCTCATTGGTGGACATTTTGCCCGAGAGTGGGATTCGGAGCTTGCTAACAGCCAGTGCTTGCTAACAGCCAGTGCTAACTAATTGTTGCATATATTATGTAATGAATGTAACCTCAAACCTCAACACAGCAATTTTCCAATTGTTTTTTTGTTTTTTTTTAATCCCTTTAGAAATACATTCAATGGTGGTATTTGAAGCTTTAGACAGATCAGAGTTTCCTCACTAATCTCTTTTTTAAGTCCTGACATTAGACTCCTTTTATAACTGTGATGTAGATGTCACTTCTTCATGCAAACCTTACCAACACGTAAATTTTCTACAGCCAACACACTAACTTGCATACTTTTCTATATTTATATCTAGTTTTGCTAGTTTGCTGGAAAGCAGGAATAATAACCAGGATGATGAGCACTACCTCATTGCCCGCTATGCCTCCCGACTGGCTGCTGACAGACCATCTGGGGTAAGATGGACAATTTTGATTTAGTTTTTGTTGCAGTTTTTCTTCCTTTTTTTTTTATTTAGCAGCAAATACTGAGAATGTTTTGTCGACTGTGGTGCAGCAAGCCAGAGTGCCGACTGAGCTGTCTCTCTCTCTGGACACGAACAAACAACAGAGGCAACTCATTGCTGAACTGGAAAGCAAGAACAAGTAATAATAAAAGACTTATTATCCTTGCTTATTAGTAGCAATCCATAGCTCTAAAGAGAGTACCACTGAAACGGTTACTTATTGCCTTGTGCTGCTCTTCACAGGGAAATCTTGCAGGAGATTCAGAGGTTAAGACAGCAGCATGACGAAGCATCTCAACCTCTAGCTGACAAAAGCCAGCAAAACCCTACACTGCTCGCTGAGCTTCGACTTCTTAGGTATAAAAATCTCTCAATGGAATTTGGTAATGTTTTGATGGTCCATTTGTAGAATTAACACAATCTTCAACAACATCCAACGTATTCTTGGTATTCTTTTTCATATCTAGCGGTCCATCTTGCTTACCTCCACATTTGTACGAGCTTGAGGCTTAAAATGAGCCGATTAAAGGACTAAGGTGCTGCGCTGCATCACTCACTTTGTAAGGAACCAGTGGAGGGAATGTAGCAATGGGGCATCCTTAGAGAAATAAGGGAGCTTGTGTCATGAAGTCATGTGTTAGCTGCATTCTAGATCACTTGCTGGGGTTGGACGGTTCTCGATGGCAGAGAAGAGTTGTCCAGGAACGTGGCATGGTGATGCATTTCTTGGAAAGGTCCAACAGTTCAGTCTCACTGGGATTTACGTTCCCAGCGCTGCCATCAGTGTCAAGATGACGGCCGGACTGGAGCAGAAATATGAGCACGTAAGAGGTGGAGAAAAGGAGAGGAGATGCGAGTGTCATCATTAGTAAAGCCAGTGTGAATATATGATGTCACTGAAAGTGGGTATAGAGTGATAACACAAGAGGACCAAGCCCTGAGCCTTGTGGGACACCAGTGGAGAGTGATGTGGACGTCGATCCCTTTTATATCAAGTGATGAGAAAAGCATTCCTCTGCAGTGCCATGGACTCCAAGACTAATGAGGATGGACAGCAGAGACTTGACTGCTAAAAGGTCAAGTAGGACGAAGACCTGTGACAGTTCGACAGATCTGATGGCATGAAACTTGCCAGTAACAGCCACTGTAGCATGTGCAGGACCGGTAAAGGTCTCGGGGTCGTTCTCAAGAGCTGCCCCTAGATTCAGTGTTTGAGACCAAGAAATGTTGCTGTAGGCAGGGGAGTCGGAAACCAATGGGGAACTTGAGTGAGACAGTGACCAGCTTTTGTTTGATTCTTGTGCTTGTAGATATAAAACATTTAGCATTTTCACTGATAAGTGAGAGCAACCTTGCCATTGTTTTATCAATTCCATTAGGCAGAGAAAGGAAGAACTGGAAGACAGGATGTCGGCTCTTCAAGGGAGCAGAAGAGAACTGATGGTGCAGCTGGAACAGCTCATGTTACTCTTAAAGGTAGGAGATTATATGATTAAATGAAACGGGAAACGGTGATGAAACCAACTGCTGTAGACAAGACATGATGCGTTTCATTATTAACCCTTCCAACCTTCCAACTGTTTTTTTTTTGAAGAATTTTGTACAGTTGCAACCATAAAACTAATAGGAGAGGAACAAAGAGAGTGCTAGTGTGGATCTGGTTATGGAGATTACAACAGATTAATGTTGTAAAATCCTGTATTTTGTAAACCCTAATTAAGGGAGACATTTTCGTATGTCCGGATGCACCGTCACAGTGAACGCCTAATCATTTTGTTTACAGGAGGAAGAATGGAGGCAGCGAGTAAGTTTATAACACCTACAAGGCCTGTGAGTGAGTGAGTGTGTAGAAATGTCTTAGAGATGAGAAACGTCTGGGTTTGAATGCATGGTTCCAGACACTCCCCACTAATGCGTCGTATTTACGAGCAGTGCACGATGTCGTATAATACGAGAGAGAGAGAGAGAGAGATAGAGAGAGTGGAGCTTTTCACAATGCTAGTATTATTAAAAAGTTAGTCTTGGTCAAAGAAACAAATTTTTCAAAATTGTTTCATAGCGATATTTGAGGATCAGAAGGCACTGGGGCAATCTAAAACACCTGTACTGTACACCTGCTTATTCATGTAAATATCCAATCAGCCAATCATGTGGCAGCATGCAGGGGGGAAAAAATGCATAACCTTGAGTTAATGTTAACACCAATTGTTAAGAGAGATCAGAAGCGAAGTCCAGCCGGGTTCGAGCTGACATGGTAACAGCAACTCAAATAACTAATCTGAGCAGAAATGCATCTGATTTTGACTTTTTGTTAATCGCATGAATGTTCCTAATAAAGTGACCATGAGTAGTAACGTGGTCTAACATGCTACTATCAGAACGGTGTCTCTTCTGTCTTGAGAATAATCCACCACCAAGATGAATTGGATTTGTTCTTCCCTCATGTTTCATGTTTAATGAATTGACATTATTTGATGTCAGAATCAGGGTCCAGGCCCCTCCTCCCGTTGCTCCCCAAGTCACACAGCCAGCAGCTCCATGCCCACGCCCATAGCGTCAACTTCCGGCAACACGACACCCAGTCAGACACCTCAGGACTCGCTCATGGGCCTGGGAGGAGACGTCATGCAGGCTTTTGCTCAGAGTATGTGAACCGTTATCTACAGTACACCTGAAAAGCTAATCATCACTAATGATAATAGTCATAGTCAAAATAATCACGTTAGTTTCTGGAGCTGATGCGCTCGTTTCTCTTCCCGTGCATCAGGTTCGAGACCAAACTTAAGAAACGACCTGCTCGTGGCTGCAGACTCCATCACTAGCACCATGTCGTCGCTGGTTAAAGAGCTTCACTCGGGTAATCCATACTGTTCTCCAAGCGTCTCTCATACTGCCTCATAGTGTCAATCACCAGTGAAATTACCTTCTGATAAATCTTCTGTTAAATACACAGCATGCCCTCAGAAATGTTGATCTCTGATCGGTCAGGGTTAGGTCTATCTATATCAGCCGTTCTCATAGTCCTCTGTCTGACACAATTCGAGCATTTCTAAGTCTTCCTCATGTCGTGTCATTTCTAGAAGCAGGAAGCGAATGTGACAGTAACGTTGACACAGAAGCTGATGGACTCACGTCACGGTACGTCCCTAGCTCTGTTAAAGAGCTGACATTATCACAATGATCGTGATGGTCCACGCTGCAGAAGCAAAAGTCCAGAGGGTGGCGCTGGATCTGATCCGGTCTCCGTATCAGGACGGCCCAGACAACACACACACACATTCAACTCATGGCCCGGGTCTGCACGAGTATTAGGAGCTGGATCAGGTCTGGCTCTACCCCGCGGAAATTTTGTCCTTCATTTGTGTAGTTAGCCAAGTGGACAAAAAAAACGGTGCAGAGGAAGTGCTTGAGGTCCAGTTATGTACTGTAGATGGCACACAACATTGTCCCGGTCCTCATACTGAAGCCACAAAAGATTGAGTTACGTTTGAAACATTGCTACCCAAATTAGCGTCCCGTCTTTGTTTCTGTAACGTGGACCTCACTAATCCCTGCGCGTAATCAGTCGGGCTGTAGAGTTGTAATAACAAGCTCTTACCAGTAGGTGGCAGAATCAGCAAGACTTCATGTTAATGTATGGATTTAGTGGGAAAAGGTTTGAAATAGACATAATGGGTAAAAAGATAAATACTTTCAAAAACAAACAGTACATTAAGAAAAATCTGATTGTAATTTAACTTAATGTAATTACAATTAAACAAAATGTTTTTAATTAAAATTAAATGATTGTAATTAAACTTAATTAGCCTGTTTTCATACACTGCACTAAGATTGTCAGATTATCCAGTACTTTTCCCGATCAAAAATTACTTAAATGTTTATGCATCATCAAAAGGATGTGATGACAATTTTTTTTTCTTGGTATGTATCACACACCTTTTCTTGTTCGGGGTGCGTTTCGGGGACCATCAGGATGCTAGATGAAGACCTAGAAGGAGAGGGGGGCTATGAGAAGGAGCTGGAGCGACGTCTGGAGAGAGAACTGACGATGGATGAGACAACACCTGCTGGAGAATGTCTACATGGTGCATACACACACACACACACACACACACACACACAAACACACTCTTATATACACACACACACACAGGTAAGAAATAAAACAGGACATTTTTACACAAGAATTACTTTTAAAATGTAAATTTTTTCCCCTCACAGGCAAAGGAATCGCACAGTACTGAAGTGCTGAGAACTCGACAATGACAAATCTACTGAATCTACTGAGCATTAACACCACTTCTGTAAATATACACATCTTTTTTGATTTTATTTTGACTTTACAAGATTGTTTTAGAAGAAAAAAAAAATACTGTGAACTGACTCAGATTATGCAGAAGAGATATGTCATAACACCATCAGTGCCATAAAACGAAGAGACGCAGACAGTATTTTGCGTTCTGTACTACAGAAAGTGGCGGGAAAATCAGGTCAAACAAAGCTGCTATCTTTTATAGCGTACGTCACACCTCATCCTGACTCACCTCGACCCCGCTAGCTTTCTTTCTTTCTTTCTTTCTTTACGTCGCATAAATTTCTGGTTTGGAAATGTCCAGATGGTTGATTCTTTTGTTTGGTTTGGAATTTAAGCTCTACATTTTGATGTAGAAATTTGTATATATACCTTACTGTATATATCTTAAAATCCCAAATGACTACACTGCCTTAGCATAGCTGATCAGGTTAACCCTTGGAGAATAATAAGGAATGATTAGAATACTTTATATATTTTTAAGCAAACTGTCGTTTCCCATTGTCGATTTGCACTCGTACTCTTAAGTTACTGTGGAGTTAATTAGGGAAACGTGCAGTTTGATAAAAGTGAACTAGTAAAAACAAATTTAAATATGAAGTCAGAGCAAAGCACCCAATGCTACTGTAATAGTACTCGTAAAAAAATTAAGGCACATGGAAGCTGACCTGTATAAAAGTTTTTTTTTTTTTTGGAAAATATGTCACTTAAACAAAAATTCCCTTCCCTAACATCATGTGTATTAAATAAATCGACGTTTGAAATTTTACATTGTAGTTTTGAGATTTTCAGAACTCGAAATCGGGTAAATTTTAAAAATCCAACTTTGAAAAATACAGATTTTTCTGAGACTTTTTAAAAAAATCTACTTTTAAAGGCAAATAATACTCAGAGCAAGTTCAAAGCAAAATAAATAAATAAAAATATGAAATTTATCGAACGTGATGTTGTACATAATAGGATTCAAAAATACACAATTTACACTGAAATACTTCAGTCAGCTTCCAAGTGCCGTAAATCGGAGTTAAAACACTGTGTTAATGATGTTATTTAAATGCTGAATTCTAAGCACATGTTTGAAGTAATGAATTTGTTCATGTATTAAAACAAACTTGTCTATAGAGTTTTAATTTAATGGACGGTTTTAAAGGGTCCTGGTTTCTGCACAGCTGTTCTTATGTCCTTTTATTCCGCACACTTGTACACACTTGACCTAATAAGCCTGCCCACCATTTTGAACTGGTTTGTTACATTTTGCATGGTGCAAACAATAAATAAAGATATTCTGTTGTAACAGTAACTCTGCCTCTGTAATCTCTTGCCTGCATCAGCATACCTCCAAACACTGGACCGTCTTACTGAACCGTTAAGGTTAAAAGTTTAAGGTTAAAAAACCTTTAAGTGTTAAATAAATTCCAGTTTTATTTTATTAACGTTATTTAAATAGACAAATTAAATTTTTTAAATGTTTTTTTTTAATGGAGATTCATATTTCTGAACTTTTCACTGAGAGAGCACAAGGTCAAAGTTGACACTTAAATTTAGGGGCAACGTTTTGTTTCTGAGCTACTGGGGAGGTGGAGATTAAGAATTCTGCAATAAATCTAAGCTTGATGATGTTGGCTTATGATTTAAAAAATAAAAATCATGGACCTGCTGGCTGACTCACTCACTCATCTTCTACACCGCTTTATCCTGTATTCAGGGTTGCGGGGACCTGGAGCCTATCCCAGGAGACTTGGGGCACGAGGCAGGGCACACCCTGGATAGGGTGCCAATCCATCGCAGAGCACACACACATACAAACTAATACTACAGGGAATTTGGGAACACCAATTAGCCTAACCTGCATATCTGTGGGAGGAAACCGGAGTATGCGGAGGAAACCCACCAAGCACGGGGAGAACATGCAAACTCATGCACACAGACGTGAATTGAGCCTGGAAGGAATCGAACCCAGACCCTGGAGGTGCAAGGCGACTAACCACTACACCACCGTGCCTGGGCAGACACTGAGATGACCAAATCAATGGGCGGTTGGCTAAAGAGGACCCTAGAGAATTATATATAAACGGCAAAAAATTTAAGTTCTTGGTGCTATTGGGTACAAGAAAGGAAATTCTTGCTTTTTCGGAAAAACGAAGATATAAAAATATGCCAACCCCAAACTCACAATCATAATAATTCACAATCATTCAGACAGTTGGCTGCAAATCCATTTGTGTCCACCAGGGGGCATTTATAACGACAGCCAATGTTAAACGCCATTAAATGTTCAAAAATAGAACATTCAGGACCGACTTGTTCTCAGCATCAGGACACAATGAATCAAGTTCCTTGAATTTGTAGCCAAGATGTTTGCAAACATGGAAAAAAAATACACCATGTTCTGTTTATACTACAGATAAACTGTTTTCCCTTCTATCTACACCTGCTGGAGAAAAAGGGGGAAAAAACATTAAAACTGTACATCTGTTTTATCTTTAAAGTGTTCCTAAAAAATATTTACTGTTTATTTGTACGACTTTGGGATTGGAATTTCTAGCCAATAAAACTGTTTCACCAGCCAGTGGAGTGGCGGTGCCTGCGGGGAGACACCTTTTTGTCTTGTTTAATTACTTTAAAGTACAGTTTTAAACTGGAAGTGCACCTTCATTACACTGGACCCATCTAGAAAAGATCCAGATGTGTTGCATAGACTACGACTGCACAGGCAAGGAAAAGTTCATGTTTTTACAACAGTACTGTGCATTAAGAAAGTTATAGTCAGTTATCTCTGTAGAACGTCCAAAGGGTTCCTAGTAGGACTTTTTGCTGATGTTGCTAGGGTGGTACCCTTAAAAGTACAACTTTTGTACCTGTAGTGTGTGTGTGTGCTTTTAGTTGGAAATGTCCTTGTTAAAGATTTACTAAAAATAAACAAAAATGAATTATGGTCTGTGTCTGTATGAGCAAAGGTGACACACTCCCAGGTGAGACGAACACTTTAAAAGGTTCCAGCGTCTTAGCGGGATGGAACATGTACAGCAGTATTTTTGTCCTTTAATTGCCTTCCGTAATGAGTTACGTACATGCACCTTTCTAGGCGTATCATAAAAGTATCAAAAAGTTCCCAAAGGTGCCTTGAGTTTAGTCACTAAGCCTAATCACTGTATTATAAAACTATTCATCTGGTTTAACTTTAGTCATCCTAAAATCTATTTAACTAGTTAATTAAACTGTTCCTCTAGCAAGTTAAGTACTTTAAAGCACAAGGTTAACCTGGAGGTGCACCTACACTCCACTACACGTTGGACTTGAAAAGATCCAGAAGGGGGTAAATCCTTAAACATACACCTTTTGTACCTGTAGTGTGCAGTCTGTATTTAACCTTGTGTGGGGAAAAATTTAACCTAGTGGACCTTTAAAGCTTTAACAGCACTTTTTTTTTCATGCATCTTAAACATTCCTATGATCCCCAGCCTGCATTTTTTAAAAGTGACCTGAGACAGACCTATTTAAAGGTAAGAAATAGATGTTGTTAGCTCTGTAATGAAACAGCCCTAAAAATGTGTGTAGATTAAACATGCATTTGCTGATGTGCATGAACAGGAACTGTAGAAGTACTGTGTGTGTGTGTGTGTGTGTGTGTCGGTCCCCCCCCTTCAAATTATGATGATAAATGATTACTCTGTAAGAGTAACAGAACTTGGTGTCGAAGTTGACTTAGTAGTAAGTAATAACTTGGTGGGCGTGCGCGCGCCCTGCGCGCCTGCAAATGGGAGCGCGGGCAGGACACGTGACTCGCGGCGGCAGCGAACCTCTGGCTTCCCAAAGGGGGCGGCGAGGCGATGACGTCAGCTGAGAGTGTGTATAAACTTTGGCACACACGGGTTGCTTTTAGACGCATGAGAATCCCGGGGAGTGTGTGTGTGTGTGTGTGTGTATATATGTGTGCACGCGCATGTGAGCCATCCACCAGTCCATCTGTCGTTGTATGCAGCCGGGCGCGCGCGCACGAGGTTTTTTTTTTCCTCTCCCCCTCCTGAGTCCCAAAGTGCGTAAAGAGCCGGAGATCAGATCAGAGCCGCCGCGTTCATGTGCGAGCCGTGCAGCCTGGACTCCGAGTGCGTGTCTCCACCATGCTACATGAGCTGGGCGATGGAGCCTATGAACTTCTACGACAGTAAGCAGACTGGTGACGGGAAATGTCCCGAGGAGAGCACCAGCACCATCATCAATAATAACAACAACAACAACAACACCGGCGGCAGCGTGGTGGAGCTGAGCAACGCGCCCGCCATGTACGACGACGAGAGCGCGATCGACTTCAGCGCCTACATCGACTCCATGTCGACCGCGCCGAACTTCGAGCTGTGCAACGACGAGCTCTTCGCCGACCTGTTCAACAGCGCCGTCAAGCAGGAGAAGTCGGACTTCTACCACCAGCTGGCGGCGTTTAAGGACGCGGCGGGCTACCCGGTCAAGCAGGAGGCCGAGTGGAGCGACAGCAGCGACGCGCCGTCGTCGCTCCCGTCGCAGATCGAGGCGTGCGCGCAGACGTCGGTGAGCATCCACACGGGACAGCCGACGCCCCCGAGCACGCCCGAGCCGCCCTCGTCGTCGTCGTGCTCCTCCTCCAGCCCGCTGCGCAGGACGCCCAAGGACAAGAGCAAGAAGTCGGTGGACAGGCTGAGCCCGGAGTACCGGCTGCGGCGCGAGCGGAACAACATCGCCGTGCGCAAAAGCCGCGACAAGGCGAAGCGGCGCAACGTGGAGACGCAGCAGAAGCTCCTCGAGCTGAGCGCGGAGAACGAGCGCCTGCACAAGACCATAGACCAGCTCACGCGCGAGCTCGCCAGCCTCAGGCACGTCTTCAAACGCCGCGAGACCCCCGACAACCGGTGATCACCGTCCATCACCGCCACGCGCGCAGTGTGTTTGACTTTTGGTTTTCTTCTTTCCCGTTGGATAACATACCTCACGTGCACGACTCTCAAACTCTGACTGTGCATCAGAACTGAAACATTTTTGTGAATATTATAATTGTTTTTTTTTTTTTTGTATTCTAAATTATTACGGGGAAAAAAAAGTCATATATTACGGTACATGTTTTATAATTCCAAACTTTGTATTCAAATATGTGAACATTTTATATAAAGTTTGTAAAGGAAAAAAAAACTGGAAGATTGATAGAAATAAAAATGAAATACGTTTTAAAATATCAGAGCT
>JAOTQY010000045.1:624333-636277 GCA_026413445.1 Dolichallabes microphthalmus
GAAAACTCTGACTTTCTCTTATCTCAGGGTTACCAAACTCTGAGTTTTCACTTAACCTCCTTTCTGAAACAGGCCCCTGCATATCTTTGGACTGTGGGAGGAAACCGGAGTACCCGGAGGAAACCCAACTTTCTTTAAAAAAAAAAAAAAAAGGAAAAGAAAAAAAATTCTAAAAACAGAACTTCCCAAGAGAACCACAAATAATAAATTTATTCTGTGAAGTCTGTAGCGATCAGGTGTCACTCAGACCTGTCTGAACATGCATCAAAACAAATTTTTATTTATTTAATTTTTTTACAAATGCTGCATAGAGAAAGCATAAACTCGGTCCATGAGGAGTGTAGTGACAAAAAGGTGTTACGCAGACCTTTAGCTATATAGTAGCAGGATCAAAAAGTAAACAACCAGTGCTAATAATGTTGACAAACATTTTTGTAAATAGACATTTATATTTTCCAAACTGGAGATTCTAAGATTCAGGCACATTTGCGTCTCTCACAGCTACGCATCTGTTTTATACGCATAAACACAACCTAGAGCTACCACCATTTTACAAAAATATTTGGAAGATAAATAAAATAAAAATTAGCTGGCTCACGTCATCACTTACTCATTACACTGTATGAGATGACTAATAAGATCTTGATGGACTTTAACATCCTACATAACGAAAGATTTGACTACAAAAATTAATTTTTTTTTTCATTTTTGTGAAGCTACTTTGAGACAATGAGCATTGTTAGAAGTGCTATATAAATAAAATTTAATTGAAAAAAGAAAAAACTTAATTTGTGCGATCTGGAAATCAGCTGATGTAAGAAACAAGCATTCTTCAAAATAAGCCTGAGGCAACAGATTTTTGTCCATTCAGATTTTGTTCCATCATGTTTCGAAATGCATTTACGACTGGATCCTGAGTTCTGTTGGTAGATATTAGGGCAAGCCATTCACATTAAAATGTAAGAAATCAATTAATAACAGTTTAATCAGTGTTGTGACGGGATTTAACGCCTATGCCTGAGCTCGCTTTTTAATTCGTTAACAAGTAAGCCGTTTATGTCTAAATCAGGAAAAATAATTGAATAAAGTTCAGTGTTTGGCATATTTACATAAAAAAAATTTAATAAAAAAAAGCTAATTAATTGGCAGGAGAAATAAGTGACCGAGTGCTGAAACTGGAGACTGTGGAGAAAAACTACACTACATTTTAAACAAACTGGTAAGAAAGAAGAAAATGAAGTCGGGATAACTACCAACAAATCTTTTTAATAGCAAACAAACAAAAACAAGTCTTCATATACATGAACATCATTAATAATAATAAATGCTCTACAGAATTGTGTTGAAAAGTCAACCAGGAAGTCCTCAGTGCAGTATTTACAGCAGGCGCACGGTTTTGCCCGTGACCGTTAAAAAGTCTTCGTCCGTGAGAGCTCGGAGCGCCTCGTCGAACATGTCCTTTGTGATGGCCTGCAGCAACAAACGACACATTATAGATTAAATAAATATATTACTGTTAATGTACACGGTGGTAATAATGACTCAAGTTAGGTGTGTTCGTAGCGTTGAGGTGAAAGGAAATGCATTCTGGGACAGACTTACAGCCTCGGACTGGCCGCGCAGGTCGTCGAACAGCTGCTGGTACTTCATGGCTGGTGTTTTGCCTTTCGACTGGATGAGTTTCTTCAGCGCCTGAGCCACTTCCTCTTTACGCTTGCGTGCCGTCGCGCTCATACCTAGCACACACGCATACGAGAACAAACATGATTGTAGAGACAAACACTGGGATGCACAAACTGGAAGAACAAACGACAATTTTTTTTAATACATCCTTCTATGCATTAAATAAAAAAATAATAATAATTATATATCCCCAAAAGCAAATGAAAGAAAATTCTTTCCGTCATCTCTTAACTCACTAAACTGCTGTAACTGTGTTAATCTTTCTCCCCAACCTCTATATTTATTTTCTAGAATGATTAACGATCACCGCATCACATTAACACCATGTCGTACCTGTAG
Source organism: Dolichallabes microphthalmus (assembly GCA_026413445.1). Classification (NCBI taxonomy): domain Eukaryota; kingdom Metazoa; phylum Chordata; class Actinopteri; order Siluriformes; family Clariidae; genus Dolichallabes; species Dolichallabes microphthalmus. Next base: position 626,356 of record JAOTQY010000045.1, read on the forward strand.
TGAGGATGGAGATATCCACGAATCCTGTTCTGGGGTCAGTGGCCGACTGTTTGAGCGCCTCTCGGTGCAGCCTCTTCGCCTCCTCCACGTCGATGTTCTCCACTTTGTTAGAGAAGCGTACTTTAGCGTGAGCCTCGGCGAGTCGGATCAGCGACTCCAGCTGCCGCGGGTACGCCGACACCATGCCTCGACCGCTGCCGATCTTCCTCATGTCCACGTAGGCCTGCAGGTCAAAGCACCAGGACGGACCAATCAGCGTGATTGAAATGAGGTAAACCTCATAACACAACCGAAATATTTTAATTCATTTTGATCTGGAGACAAGATGACATATGATCCTTCCACTAAGTGCAAAAGTTTGTTCATTCAATTCAAAATCTCACTCTCCATTTCTATAACAGTTTTTTACTTCCCTTTTTTTTTTAAACTCTTTATTCAACTTCAGGACCTTAATTCATTTATACACATCTTTCATTTTCCTCTTTTCCCTTCACTTTGTTTCTGTACACCTTCCTCCTTTCCCCCTTTAAATTTTTCCTCCCCTTCATTCCCTTTGCTGATCCAATCCTCAAACCCGTTCCAAGATATCTTCTTGCTTTATTTATTTATTTATTTATTTTTTACACTTTCTCTCTGCCACACTTCCTTTTTTATGTTAAATTTTCCCCCAAAGTTGACGGTCTTGCAAAAAAAAAAAAAAAAGTGAAAATATTTCATTTACAGCAAAAAAAAAAAAATTTTTTTTAATAAAAATAAAATGGATGTTTGAGAGCAGCACCAGTCTGAAACTCATGTTGGTCTCCCTTAATTCTGATCACAGATGATAAGTTTGTTGTGTTTGCCCCTCCCCCTCACCTCGATAAGTGTCTGGCTGGCCTCTTCGCTCAGTCGGGGGTTGATGTAAGTGCGTGCGTAAGCGATGTAGTCCTTGAGTACAGCCATGTCCAAGTACTCCTCCTCGATCTGTTCCTCGCTCTGGTAGTACAGAGAGACCAGGTGATGCGCCAGGCGTCTGTCGTAGGCCTCGTCCTGAGGGTCGAGCATCAGGAAGATCAGATCAAACCTGTGAGTGAGAGTGAGAGAGACGAAGTGATGAGAAACCTGATAAGCACTCAGGGAGAAGAAAAGAAAAACCTGTGTGGCTTTTTTTTTATTTTTTATTTACCTGGACAGAAGCGTGTGAGGGAGCTGGATGTTCTCGATCGTGGTTTTCTTCGCGTTCCACTGAGACTCCACGGGATTGGCTGCTGCTAGGATGGAAGTGCGTGCGTTGAGCTGACAGATGATCCCAGCCTTGGCGATGGAGAGGGTCTGTTGCTCCATGACCTCGTGCAGCACCGAGCGCGTGCTGTCGCTCATCTTGTCGAACTCGTCGATGCAGCACACGCCGTTGTCACTGAGCACGAGCGCGCCGGTCTGCAGCACCAGCTGCCGCGTCTCCGGGTCCTTCATCACGTAGGCGGTCAGACCCACCGCGCTCGAGCCCTTCCCGGACGTGTACTGGCCGCGGGGCACCAAGTTGTAGACGTACTGCAGCAGCTGGGATTTGCTCGTACCGGGGTCGCCGCAAAGCAGGATGTTGACCTCAGCGCGGAAGTTGCCGCGTCCCGTCTGACTGAAGTCTTTGCGCGTCCCGCCGAACAGCTGCAGCAGGATTCCCTGGAGGAGGGGGAAAAAAAAAACTACAATCAGCAGGTGATAAAGCTGACGGCGTGCTTGTGAACAGGAAGTACAATTAATTTATCTATCTGAGTAATATATTTTACGTGACTTATTGGTTATCTGGATTTGAAACTCGAGCCCACCTTCTTGATGTCCTCATGCTCGTAGATGCTGGGTGCGAGGGCGGACGAGAGGCGCTCGTAGATATCCGGCTTGTTGGCGAGCTCCTTCAGCGTGGCGACGCGCTCCTCCGAGAACAGCTTCTGCTGGTTCTCCTCGTCCAGCCCGTGCAGGCGTCGCTCGTCCGTCTTGCGGAAGTGGATGGCATCGATGTGGGTCTTGTACACGGCCTTCACCTGGCTCTGCCTCGGGTTCACGCGCATGGGCGCGGCCCTGTAGATACCTTCATGGTAGAAAAGAAAAAGTGGTTTTGTTTTATCCGAAATAAAACTGAACTGTACAGAGAAGAGCTAACGCACCGGTTACGTTGATGCGATCTCCAGGCTGCACTTTGTCTACCAGGTCGTTGTGGGCGTACACCACGGTGGTGTGGGGGGTCTGACCAGCGGGCATGTCCTCGGGCGACTCCTGGAGCTTGATCTGGCCATTAAAAAGACGAGACAAAGACACCATGTGATGTTATTAGAATGAGTTAATTAGTAAGTAATTTAACGCAAATGATTAGTGATTGACCCTCATTAACGAGTTAATGGAGTTTTGACCTCAAACAGATTCCTCACCATCTGTTTGTCGGAGAACACCGAGCGGTTGTGCACCAGCGCCAAGCTGTGTGTGGTGTTGCAGTTTCGACACACCGCGGGTTCGGCGATGCGGCCCCGGTCCACCTCTATACGCGTGCTGAAGGCACAGACCTGACAGCGGAAAAACGCTTCCTGCATCTCGGGGATAAGCTGAGACGTACGGATCACCATGCCACTGATGGTGATGAGCTGATCGATGTCTGACACAGAGAGAGAGAGAGAGAGTTTCAGAACATCAACAAGACTAAAACACAAACCAGCAAGATAAACTCGTAGGACTGGAAATCATCAGTCACCTCCTGATATCACATCACGATACCACTGTCCCGATTCGATAAGCATCACAATGTTATAAATATCGATATCATATTTACCCCCTCACTTTGGTTTCATTTGAAACCTTTAAAAAAAAAAAAAAAAGAGGTCTGACTAACTAATCGTAGCCTGTCCTTCATAACCTTAGTTTTCACTTAAAAACCAAACGCAGCATTTTAACACTGTTGTGAGACTAATTCCCTCACAGAGTTTGGAGAAAAATGCAGATCGGAGGATTTTTGATAATGTAACGGCATAAAAATGCGTTTCTGTTACGCAACCCGGGAGCTTCTGCGCCCAGTACAGAATCGTTTACATCTGAAGCTGATCAACCAAACGTCAAACCAGACGATTCTGGTCAGTTCATCTCTAATTATAAACGTAAAAATAAAATGAAACATTTCGGAGTAAGTGAATACAATATGTGAATCATCACAAAAAAAGAAAAAAAAGAAAAAACGCTTTCCCTCCCTCATGTCTGGTAACCCGGGCGTCGGACTCACCCTCAGGGTTGAGGCTGCGCATGTTGCGTGTTTTCAGGGCGTTGTAAGGGCGCACTTGGATTTGGTGCTCGAGGACGGAATCGGGGAAGCGATCGAAGAACAGCTCGTTGACCGCCATGTCGAAGGTTGGAATCACTTCCTGTGGTCAAAAGAGGAAAAATAATAAAATCAGCAGCAGCCCTTTTATTTCCAGCGTAAAACTGATATACTTTCAACACGGGGTTAAATAATATAATTGTTAGCACCTAGTCATGTGACCCTTACCTGAGGATAGCAGATGAGCTGACGGTACAGATCAGCATCAAAAGACTGAACATGGCCACAGTTCACGTTCAACACAGGATCGCCAACCACGCTGATCTACAAAACACACAGGTCTGCAAGTCTGGCACGAATGAAATGATGCATATGAAATTCCAGACATCCTAAATTTAAAGCCCACCTCTTCCAGTTTCTGCATGTACAGGGGCTCGTTCAGATCCAGACTGGCGTTCTCAACTTCCTGTGCGGTAGGATCGATAAATCGCTGGAGGAAACGCTGCGAGGAAAGAAAACAAGAAATAAACACCTGATTGATTAAAGCGTTGCATATGGACACTGTACATGCAAATGGGTTTAACGAGGAGTTTAGACTTAAAATGTGTAAACTGTGTGGCTCGAATGGTGACACTACAGCTGGGACAGGACGCGTAACAGTCACTGGTGTTACCTGGAACTTCTCCTTGCACGTCCCCACGTTGACGTCAGTGCCCCAGATGACGAGTCTCTGTCCGGCGTTCTGCTCGCTGGCTACTGTCGCATCCCCCGAGGGCTGTGGGGAGATAAAAAATTTAAAAAATTCACACAAAACATCCAAGGTTTGAAGTACAAAACTAAATTTAATAACACTTACGGGATCATTAAACAGCACAGCCCTGAACCCCTTAATTTAACAAAAAAAAAACAAAAAAAAATCTCACTCGGACTCACCGGCTCGGAGTTCAGGTCCACTTGTGGCGCCTTCCGGACTGATCCCAGGTCAGGTCTCTGGCGGGCCGGAGTCCCGCGACTGGGTGTGTCATAAATCAGCGGGGAGCTCATGTCCGGTTCACTCTGCGGGACTGGTGTTTAAAAAAAAAAAAAAAAGTAAAAATAAAAAGACCATATAAATAAAAAACTGTGGCTGTTTTTTTCCCCCCTTTTTCAAACATGCAACTCAAACTGCAAGAACATGAAACAAGAAAATGTGAGTACCGGAGGGGCGGGGCATTGGGCTGGAGAAGAGCGAGGTGTCCTGAGGGACAGGGCTCTGCATGTCTGTGCCAGGGGAGGTGGGCATGGGCTGTAGATCTCCAGTGGAAGACTCCTGGGATCCACGGACTCGTGGGGTCTGAGGCCCTTCGCTAGCAGCTATTTACACACACAGAAAAATAAAAATAAATAAAAATCACTACAGCTCGTCAATATGTTAATACAGCGGTTCTACATCCATTTCAAAAGGCTAATAATTAGTTAAAGTGTGTTAAAGAGTACTAAAACATGTCTTACAGAGTACATAAATCATCATATACAGTGTTTCCCCACATAGAGTGTACTTAGGTGGGCTGCATACGTATATTTGCCGATGCTGTTTAAAAATCTGCAGAGAACGATGCTATTCACTATCAAATAGTAGTGAACAGTTCCTGTAGCTGTTTATTCTGCTACTGCACGGAATGTGTGTATAATTGGATAAAATAAAGAAATTCTTATCATATTGCCCACTTTGTGCTGGGAAAAAAACTATTCTGACAGTAATACATACTGTGTTTATTAAAAAAATTAATAATGCAAAAAAGAAATAAAATGCTCTGTTTAAGAGCGTTGTACTCTTACAAACAGCACCACGTTAGTACACCAAAGTGTTTTTGTTTACTTCGTCTTACTCTTCAGACACGTGTAAATGGATGGAAGGATCAGTAGGTTGGATCTCTGAACATGAAATTAATACAGTAGAAATATCAAATAAATCAGTAATTAAAGGTCATATGCATTTGTTGTAGACAACTTTTTTTGCTGCAGCTCTTCCCGCTCTGTAACACCACAAGTATATTTCACAGCTGAGGGAAACAAGTATATTTAACTGTAATATCGATGATCAGTATTTTATAACTTACGAGTCGATGGGTTGCTGCTCCTGCCCCGCTTCCGTGCACTGGACGATGGCGAAGACATCTTGACCGCTCACTGGAAGAGAAAGAAATCATGGTCATCAAATCTGATTGGTCAGAAAATGTTGAACAGTTTTCTGTCAGAGGTTTATGCCAACACACTCGATCTGACCTATGGTAACGTTATTAAATAAAGGAAAAGGTGAGTTTCTTCGACACTCCACAACTACAAGTAGATAAAATGTACAAGGAATCCAAGGCGTTATAAAAAAAATGGGAATAAGTACATTGGCCTTCATGGTCCCTAGTTGGACTACAGAAGATTCTAGATGGATGGCCGGATCCTTAACAACGTAAAAACCTGTAGTCTTCTGTTTGCTATATGGTATGAAGGGAATAAAACTGTTCAAGAGGGGAAGATGTTGAATAATACCAGAGTTTACAGTGCTGAATATAAAACCAATCAATTTATCACCACACCAGCGAGTTGTTGATTAATTTACTACACCATCACAACACACAGTGGAAGATGCTGAAAGCAGTTAATTTTTCATACTGGGACATGAATAAATTAAGTAATAAAAGGATAAACTCGTGGAAAAATGAAGGTTACTAAAAAGGTCCAAAAGCAGTAATCTTTACTCATGTGTTGACAGATACATTTTAGTGACAGAAAAATTATATAAATAGTTAATCTATTTAACTATCTATCTTAAACGATATTACAAGTTGAAAATAAAAGCCTTGATAGGACACGTGACAGTTTAATGTCACCCTTTTGTCACTCCTCAGGTCTTCATTAACTGACTAAAAGCATCGACGCCATTTTGCAATTCTTAAAATGTCTTTATAAATATTATGAAGTTCGCAAATTATTTACACATACACAAAACAAGTAGTTTTGTCAAAATGTGTGTCAACAATACGTTTCAAACTTAAAACTCTAACGTTCGCACGTTTGTTTTTAGCTTCAATCGTAAACAGATTTGAGAAATAAACCGACCTACCGTTCTGGACGCTTCTCCACAAATACACAGCGCGTGGCGCGAAAAGCGCTCGCGTGACGCAGTTTTCGCGCGCAAACACGGACCAATCACAAGCCCGGACAGTGCCGCGGGAGGGGGGGCGGCGTTACCTCAATCTTCGACACCACGCGTGCTATTCTTTAAAACATAACAGTTCACTTTCCACAAAAAAACATTACAAAACAATATTTATTAAAAGCCACCAGTGTGTGCTGTTTTATTTTAAGTAAATCTGACGGATTTTGTTTAAAAAATAAATGGCGAACATGTGCCCCCCTGACAAATGGTTTCTTCCAAAGTGTTCGCGGGAAAAGCGAAGACCATGTGACATATCGAGTCACGTGACCATGCAGTTGTATAAAAAAAATTGAGAGAAATAAAATAATTAAAACAGGATGTTACAGTGACTAGGAATGATGCAGTGTTGTTGTTTTCTTTCCCGCGCAGTAATGGAAAAGTTGTGGTAATATGCTTTAAGTAATAATTAAAAATAACTCGTAATTCATTTATTACTGCAATGCCGGGTATCCATGACTCAAATATAAATCATGCTTACATTTTAAAAGTGTAAAAAATGTAATAATCAGGATGAAAAAACAGGCATTTCATTCATATTTTTCCGTTTTCCTGTTGCCTTTTTTTTTTAACCCCGCCCCGCTGAGCTGTGCAATGCTGCCACCTACTGGCGTGAAGGTGTAGACCGAGTTAAACTCCCTCTATTTAATATTTTGTGAGAACCTTTAGTTTTATTTTATATATAGGATTGTGCTATAGTTTTCGTGAGCTGGAACACTAAAACACTGAATCAGCATGGTATAAAATGTGCATTCCTGTCATTTAAACAGATTTTCTTGGACACACAAAGCAATAATTTTATTTTTTCAAATCTTCTTTAAGTTAACATTACAGTTAGTCAGCCTATGGTCACCGTAGCCTCCAAGATGATCTCCTGCTCCTGTAGTTCTTCCACCATCAACAAGCTTTCTGGGCTGCTTCACTGCTCACCACCATTGTAAAGTGACTATTTGAGATACTGTTGCATTCCTGTCAGCTCCAAACTACTGCTGGCTCTCGTTAACAAGGAAGTTCTGCTTTTAATGTTACTGTATTTGGCATAAATTTCTTTCCACCAACAATCTAAGCGAAGTTGACCATATAACTATGTATTTAAAGTCAACAACTATTTAACAAAGAACAAAAAAGACAGCAGATTGTGTTCGACAATATTTATTATCCTGATAACAGCCCCTGTGTCACAAATTCAACAAAACCAGAATAATATATCTTTTAAAAAAAAGAAGAGGAGACCAAAAGGGACCAAAAATGTTTTTCGAGATGCATTAAAGCCAGCGTTGTTAACACTTCATTTTGCATCTTTGCAATTAATTTCAGAAGAAGAAAAAAAAACACCTAAGCTTTCATAGCTTATTAACAAGTATCGACTATGTTAGCTATTCGTTATTACAGTGTACTTGCTTCCAATTACTCAAAAAAGAAAATTAGGCTCACGAGCAGATAAGTGATTACAGTTGAACTTTCAGGCAGGGAATATGGATGGAAGTGGGGGGCGGGGGCAGGGTGCTTGAAATGGCACATCAGGGTGTGTGGTGTGATGTGGAAAAGCCACAAAATGTTTGTCGAATCACTTCGTCGTACAGTCACATGTTCAATTCAGTGTGAGAGGGAAAGAGAACGAGAGAGAGAGAGAGGGGGGGGGGGTCACTATGGGTTTTTTATGATGATCAAATGTTATAAATGTACCTGATGTCTTCTAGAGAAGTTAATGAATGGTTTGGTTTAAAACAGAGAAATAGCGTACTGAAATCAACGGCTATGGTCATACAAGTGAAAAAATAATAATAATAAAAAAAGGACCAGCTACTCCTCTCCGTTTGTGAAACTACTACTAGACTACAGGCACGCTTTAGTATAATCATCACAAAGGCTTCTATCATTCAGATAATTTATTAAGCTGATGTTTTATTTCTTTTCCCTCCAAACTAATCATGCTGTCGTATCATACAGGCATCTCTACAGGCAAGATCTTTTTTTTCCTGCCAGATTAACTTAAAAACATCCATCTATTTTTTTTATGTCGCTATGTAGTGAGGGAAAAAAAAAAAAATACCGCTCGACCTAACATGACCGGAGGAGAAAAAAATTTGCGCGCTCCATCATAAGTGGATTCCACACGGAGACTTGCGTTTACGGTTTCGTTTTTTTTTCCTTCAGAAGCTAAACTATTTTCCTTCCAGTCCTGCCCTTAGTAATGATGTCTGTTCATGTGCAGAGTGAACAAATTTAACAGTTGCATGTTTTTTTTCTTTCGCTATCTCAGATGACACATGAGATTAATAGAGTAAGGTATTCTTTTTTTTTTTTTTTTGTCCTTTTGTTTTTAAGACAGATGGTCAGAAACAATCATTTACAATTAATTGCTGTACGTCTGTCCTTCAGGCGGTTGAGGAAGTTTCATATTCTCTTTGGACATCATTAGACGCCGTAGCTCTTGAAGAACAACTTTAATGCTATATGAATTTTGCCATTTAGCTAGAATTGGTATGCTACGTGCATCCACCTGTAACAAAGAGGGGAAAAATATTAGTGATGAGAATCCTTTAACAATAAACATTTTTGTTCAATTTCCATATATGCACAAATGTGAGTTGTACATTTTTCCAAGTGATTTGTCCCATAGAAAATTAATAGGTGTGCATTTCAAAAGGACTGTAGAGTACTTTTTTTTTTTTGTTTTGGTCCAATTAATAAAAGGAAAAAGAAATACTCAATAAATTAGAATATCATTGAAAAGTTTATTTATTTCAGTAATTCAATTAATAAAAGTGAAACTGATTATATAATTAATTACACACTTTTAATTTTGATAATAATGAAAACCCAAAATTCAGAATCTCAAAGATTTGAATATTGTTTAAAAAAAAAAAAAGTCAATAGCTGTGGAGTCAGTGTTTCAAGATCCACCACGCACAGACAGGACGTGGGCTACAACTGTCGCATTCGTTGCATCAAGTCATTCTTTGAACCAGAGACAACGTTGGAAGCGTCTCACCTGAGCTAAGGTCAAAAAAGGACTGCGCTGCTGCTGAGTGGGTCAAAGTCCTCCATTGAGATGAAAGTCAATTTTGCATTGAGGTCCTGTGTAAAGTTTGCACAGTCAGTGGTGGTTTGGGGAGCCATGTCATCTGCTGATGTTGGTCCACATATTCTCATTTAGCCAGTAAACTCGCCCGACCTAAACCCTGTAGAGTATCTATGTGGTATTGTGAAGAGGAGGAAACGAGACACCAGACACAACAACGCAGAAGAGGTGAAGGTCGCCATTACTTCCGAAATTCATGCAAGGGGAGCCACGACCAAGTACTGAGTGCTGATGTTCATACTTTTCAGCAGTCCAACATTTCTGTGTTAAAATTTTTTATTTATAAATTTTTTTTTAATCAGTCTTAAGTAATATTAAAATTTTCTGAGATAGTGAATTTTGGGTTTTTTTGTTAGCTATAAGCCAT
>JAOTQY010000045.1:647383-663718 GCA_026413445.1 Dolichallabes microphthalmus
AAATGGGGCGGAAGCGGGGGGGGGTCGGTGTTTGCGTGCGTTAGAGGAGGCTGTCGGTCAGCGGAGGCTTAGGCCGACGCCGGTGGGAGGGAAAAAACTCGATGGTGTGTGTGTGTGTGTGTGAGAGAGAGAGAGTGTGAGTGAAGTCTGGCTCTTTTTTTTTTTTTTTTTGCGAAAAAGAACTCATAAAAGTCACATTTGTTGGTGATACATTGGGAAGTGGAGGCAACTTTGGCACATGTGTCTGTGGTGCTAAATTAACTGTTAACACAAATAATCAAAGTGCAGGCCCCATTGAGCACTGGCGCCAGTCAAATGAGCAGCCGAGGGAGGAGGGAGAGAAGGAGCGAGGGAGGGAGGGAGTCATGGAAGGAGGAAGCGCGGCACGGGCCCTCGGGCTGAGGGGCGAGAGAGAGAGAGAGAAATGCTCAGCGCCTACTCCGGCCTCGGAATAACGAGGAGCTGATTCGGGATCAGCGTCCGTTTAATTGCGTCCCGATGAGCAGGTGGAGGTCCCTGTCTGGACGAGGGGACTTTCACAGGATGCGAGTGCTTACAAAAACAGGGCCCTCCACCCCCGTGGACAGAGGAAAAACTCGCCACGCTCCTGCTTTCCAGCTATTGTGCTCGGTGAGGCGCTTTCTCGATTTAGACCTGCGCTTTGTAGCCGCGAGCGTCCGGCGGCCACCGGACGTGGCACTGGACACGGAAAGGCCTCGTGCTAATCACTCAGCTCTAATAGTGAGATAATAGTGCAGCAGTGGTGCAGGTGGAGCTGCTGTTGTACACGGCCGAGGGGGTGGGGTGGGGGGGGGATGTTGCTGGAGCTCTCTTTGATCGAGGGGGATTCTTATCTCGATCCCGATGCTGCTGCATTGTGTTGAGTTTTACTGTATGTTTAAGACATTTGCAGTGTAATAGGAAGCACCAGGATGGTCAGAATGATCGTTTAAAATGCCAAGAAAAACTCTCAATTTTACACACAGCAGTGGCAGATTAATCCCTTTCTCCACCAAAATGAACCTGGTACTAGTTCACGTCTGGCGCTAGTGCCGGTTCAGGGTTGATTCAATAGAGAACCTCTTAAGGACCATCTTTGATTTACCAGAAGCTAGAGAGTCACAACATTATGTCACCCCATACGTCCATGTGTGTCTGTACTTTCCCAACAATTCTAGCATCAATGCTAGCGGTAATGCTATCATTATTAGGACGCTTCCCTTCTGCTTATGAAGTCCATTTTTTAAAGACGACGGTCACAAACTTTTAGCTGACATAAGCAGTTCCTTGTTCTCGCCCAGAAAAATGTTAGTGCCACCATGGAACCGGATTTTCTGTCTGAAAACAAAGAACTGGTTCAAAATGTATTAAAAATAGAACTAGCCCCTTGGTGGGAAAGGGCTATTAGATGGTGCTGGGGTTTGAACCCATGTCCTTCTCATCTGTAGACCACGAAGCAACCCTAATGCATCCAGATTGCTGGGACTTTCTGTTGGTACCCATATCAACTCATCGCTTCTTTGCATCAGATTTGGAACAAGCATAAATCACAAGAGTGATAAATACAAAATCTTACGAGTATGAAACATTTGCTAATTATCTGTTGATGGTAATGGCCCTTCAGGTGACCCTGAGACGATCCATATCTCATATTAAATATTGATCTCAGAGTCGTCCTCACGCTCATGAACGAACCGGCTTGGCACCAGGATCGGCTTTTTCAACAAGCTTTAAATCATCCTGTTATTGAATAAAATAGTATATCAGTGCTCTATAGTGCGGTTGAATTGTTTAACCTGACTAAGCACAGCCCAGGTTTGCACTATATTGAAGGATAATTGTTAATACGGTGAAACCTTCTCCAGTCTCAGGGCTTCTTAACATCCATAACAGGGTCTTTGTGGATAGTTTTAATCTTCGACAGTAACCCAGTTTCACCGCAAAGGCCTGGTACTGATTAATTTCCCATAACAGCACGACGCCAATGGTTTTATTCCTCACATATTGTTTTAATAAACGTCGTGGGACTGTGCTTATTATAGCAATGAAACCACATACGAGTGGTAAGGAGACTTTTAAAACAATGCGCTGGGAAAAAAGAAGAAAAAAAAAGCCCTGCAGATTTGTGTGACATCAGTGCGAAAGCAGCTCGGCTTGCCGATGCTCCCCGTTTCCCATGAAGCCCTAGAAAGTAGGCCGCAGTCAGCTCTCGTCTGGCGCCACAGTCATCACGCATGTCAGTCCCTCGGCGAGAGCCAGTGTTTTCCTTAGAGGATGAGCTAAGCTCCTCCTTTAGCCCTAACGATTTATTTTAGGCTCCTCTGTCCAAAAGTGATGCACCCTCCCCCAGTCCAATCCACAACACACACACACACACACACACACACACACACACACACACGCACACAAATACCATCTCCCCTCAAATCAGAGTTTACCTTGGCCATGTTGTTTCAGCGCAGACCAATCAGCTCGGGCCGTGTAAGGAATGTCCCTCGAGACTCAGCCCGGCTTCCCAATAGACCCATTTATTCTGAGGACACAAGCTGAACATCTGGTTCCCATTAATGCTTGTACAATAGTTCTCATCCAGGCTAAACACGTCTACACTCCGGGACAAGTGGCTGATCGCTCACAGCAGCATCGTTTCTACGATGTTTCCTACTGTAGCTCTGCAATTCAGTTAAGCACAGCGTTGGTGAATTCCTGACTCTGATTGGTCAAACCGTGGGGTTCTATTAAAAAACGCCTGAAACTGGGACCTTATGTTATATGCTCCGTATAAACGACAAAGGAAAATGGTGGCGTCTTTAGTGTCGATGTTTTGTGTCTTTTGTATGCATCTGTGATGTTTATACTTAAATTCAACAGCTACTCCTTACAAGCATGAAACAGAAAAGCATCTCACTGCGTTAAACCCTACGGTGGATAGACGACAACACATCATGCTCGACAATCATCCATGATTGTGCTGCTTCAACCGAGATATTTGTATACGTCCGTTAATGGCCGTTCTGGCCGAGGTGGCTCGGAGGCCACTGCCGTTGTTCTCACAAACATTCAGCACCTGTTGCTTGAAAATTAATGGATAACTTTCGGGAGAGATACATCTGTCTGTGGAAACTGTATCATTCACACACACAATTATTCACCAGCACCACTTGCACATTACAGGAACTCAGCTGGGAGTTATTGCCACGTCCCCCATACACTCCTGAACTATTTCCAGGGCCATTAAAGGAATTCCTGGGAGGCCAGTGTTTCAGACAGTCTGATCATGACTCCAGCGTACTGAGAAATGTTCTACCTTGATGGTGATTCTATAAAGAAATAAAGTCTTTACTCTCAGAACTGTGTTCTGTTATCCTGCACAATCAAAAGTCACACTTTTACGTCCACGTAAAAAAGTATTTTCACAAAAGATACTTGTACTAGATTGTTTCTGGAGCCTTACCGTGTTCATAGTGTTAGCATGGGTGGTGTTTAAGTTTATGACAGCAGCAGACACACAGTCAAAACTGGCAAAGACTCGTTTTGGCCAGCTTTCCCTTCGCCGATAAAAGGTCGCCCCCACAGCTTTTTCATTTTAAATAGTTGATGATGTTGCATAGAAAAATTTAAATAACCTGGAATTAACAGTGCAGGTTGGGAAAACAGCCAGCCGTGCTGTGGCTGTCTAACTGAATGGCTATAAAAGGAATCATTCAATGTCTGATCTAAATGTTTTACTGTGTGTCTAGAGAATGCGTCATGTTGCGTATCTCTCTCTCTCTCTCTCTCTCTCTCCCTGAATATTAGCCGTATAACAATTAGCGGTTCCCTGTATTCACTGTTATTATGTGTCATAAGTAAGGAATAGGAAATGTATGTTATGCTGCTATGGACTTTATGCAGCAGTTACTGTATTCCTCCTGGAATTTGTACACTCAACATGTCGTAAAAAGCAAAGCTCTCTATAATGTATAACATTTTATTAAAAAGAAGAAACAAGTCGCCTTGTTCAGAGAGTGGATTTCAAGCTATTACATGGTGTCTCTGGGGGTGGATAACAAATTTGCAGACCTTAATGGCATCCAGAATCAGGATACTCAAGATCAAGGGGGGCGTTTCCACAGATCCACAATCTCCAGGAGGGCTAAAGGGATCTCCAGGGGATCTAAAGTTTAAAGTAACAGAGGTGGGAAGGAATTAAGTATTTATGCCTGGTTTTTGTTTTTCATGCCTGGTTTTTTTTTTTTGTTCCCTGTTGTTTATTGTCCTGTACATGTAATACATTTGCTCAGCACAGATAGTAAGAAAAAGTTCAGGGAACTTACATTGCAGGCAAAAGTAGCATGACGGTGATAGCATCATTGGACAATTATAACAGTTAGTTGTGGGTGAAGTGATTAGCATTTAGCAGTAGGACAAAATCAAAATGTTACACGTAGCTTCAGACAAATTACAATTTCAATAATAGATTAGCAGTTAGCATAAGACGATAATAAGCTTTTGCTAATGTTCCTTTGATTACTTGGTGAAAGAAGAACTAATTTACCTGTAACAAAAATCAATCTTTTTTTTTTTTTTTTTTTTACTTTTAGTTTTGTATTTGTCAAATTTAAGACAAGTTAATATTTTTAAAACAACCCTTCATCGAAGAGCCAATTGTCCGAAACTTCCCAATCGACCTTGCGACCCCACTCACAATGGAGCACGATATAAAACGCCAATTAGCCACAATTATCTAAATCGCTTCAATCACTGATGACTCCACTTCTCTGCAAATAGAAAGCGTTAATGTCCGGTCTGACGTGAGCAGTGAGAGTGTTTTATGTGTCACCTGGGAGCGGGGCTGTGGAGACCGGTTCTCAGCGGGGGAGTCTAGGTCGTGCTTGTAAACCTCCTGGAGTCTGTCGGCGCGCAGCCCCGGCACAACAGGGCTGTGTTTCAGAGGAATGTCCCACAGTGAGGGGATGGGGACATGACCGGAAGTCAGAGAAAGGACAGAGGGATGGGCTGGTGGTGGTGGAGGAGGGGGGGCGGTAGGTGGTGGTATAGAAGCGGTTCAAAGCACGCTTTGATTTTGTGTGTTTGGGTTGTTCAGTGTAAGATTCAGAAGAATTAAGAGCTCTGCTGAAGACTTACAGATAGCCATAAAAATGGACAACTTCATTTAACTCATTGGTTGATTCATGACCTTTTAGGGGTGCTTATAAATGACTGGCAAGGTGACTACATGCTATAGTGCACTGTATGAATCCTGAGAAACACACAACATGAATAAACATTCTTTTAAAAAATGCTCACGCAAGCAGCTAGGCGTTCGCCTGTCAAAAATCTCGAGAATAAAGTTGAAATGGATAAAAATTACCCCAGCTTAAGGCTACTCTTGAGCAAAGAGTTAAAGGAAATAATAAAAGAAAGTGAAAACAATGGAACAATTGATTGGCTAAGATACAATAAGCGCAATAAGCTGAACTATTTTCAAAATAACGTAGCCTAACATAGCTTATTAGTGAAGCTAACAAATTCCTCCTACAGTAAAATGTGTAGCGGAAAAAACTAAACAAAAACAAATCTAGCTAGGTAGACATTTCTGGAAACAATGTGACTTACAATTTTCTTTTGTTGAAAGCATGAAAAAGCTAAATCTCTTCATTATGCCTTTTTCCACAAAGTAGCTTATGCTAACTTTTCCTCAGCATCTTGTCATGCGTAGCTGGAAAAGTTACGGCTGTGAAGAAGCTTCTACATCCGAGCAGTAAGTTTTAGGTTGTACCGAGTAAATTTTTTAAAAATCCTAGAACTGTGTTGAAAAAAAATGTTCTGGTAATTCAGAAAGTCAAGCCCTAACGCAACGCAAGCAGACGGAATTACACGAGTGGAAATTAGCAGAACAAAGTAATAATGCTGATAATTACGAAAATGGTACAAATCTGTGACGAATATGAACAATGTGTAATTTGTTTAAACAGCAGGTATCCAGGTTTATGGCCCGGTTGTTTTCCTCGAGATTTTATAAGCCCTTTAATGGTCCATAACCACATCCTGAGCGCAAGCTAATTGCTATTATCCAGAGCTAACGTTTATTGCTTGTGACTTCTGGTCAGAATTTATTTCATTGGTTGAAGTCATTTCTGCGTTACGTGTTTATCAAGTAAACATCCAGCCATTACAAGAAGAAAGAGAAGATTGTTTCGACTCTAATCAGAAGACGAAAGCAGTATTATGGATTTCTTGCTAGCACTTTTAAATTATGAGGGCGAGTCCAAAATTACTTGCACTTTGGATGTAGAAATTATTTGAAGGAACTTTTAGCAAAGGCAAATGCATAAAATTTTCAACATAATCTCCTTGCTTTTCAACACATATTGCACATCGATCAACAAGCTTTCGTATTGCCTCACTGAAAATGTTTTAGTCTGAGCTGCGAGCCACAAATGTACTTCTTCATCAGGAGTGCATCTTTGTCCTCTGCTTTCAGAGGAACACATGCCGATGGAGCGAGATCAGGACTATAGGGAGGATGCTTTAACTTCTCAAAACGAAGACAGTGTGGGCAGAAGCGTGCGGACGCAAGATCATGAAGCCGTTGGATAGCGGTCCTCTGCGTGTAATCCGCTAAAAGTTTAGGCTTCAGCTCTCTCTCAATAAGTGTCTCTCTGTAGCACTGTTAATTGTGGAACCATTCTCCTGATACTGTTCCAATATTTCTGGCCCTTGAGAGTTCCAGAAAACTGTAAGCTTTGATGAATTTTCCAGCTGATGGTTTTTCTCGGTCCGTGATTCAGGATGTTTCCGTTCCATACTCTCAGGCTCGTAGTGATGAATCCATGTCTCGTCAGTAGTAATGATCCTCTTTACTAGTTTTTATTGTGACTCTCTTTCACTCATCATGTTCCTGAGATATCGCAAGCTCACGTTGGGAAGCTCTAAAACTGGAGACTCTTTCCATAAAAACGTTAACGAAGCATCTTCTCACACCATAAAACTTCACTACAACAAAGATTCTAAAAGCCTCTTCATTTAAAATGTCTCAAGTATATAACTATATATAAGTTAGGTGTGTCGCTGTTACTATAGAAACGATAATTTACAGAGTATTAACATAAACATTCTGACTTCCGGCGGCAGGATTCAGCGGCTATTTGGCAGAAGAATATTTAGGGGGGAAAAAAAGCACTGTGTCATGACTGTGGCTCTGAAACATGAAACATTCTTTGCTGAAAGTTTGAGTCATGGGTCAGCGTATGTGCTGGACCGACTGAGTCATGTGTGTGTGTGAGAGCGAGAGTGTGTGTGAGAAAGAGAGAGGGGGGGGGGGTTGTAGCAGTGTAGAAACTTTTAGATAGACGTGCAGTGTTGGAGAAAGACAGAGATAGAGTGAGAGAGGAGGTAGAGATTAGGGCTGGAGGGCTGGCGTGTGGAGGTGGCAGGAGACTGTAAGTCATTGTGGCGAAGCTTCGCGAGCTCAGGGGTGGCAGCGATGCTGAAGCCCAGCACATTCATCAACCTGCCCAGTCCCGCCGCCTTACTGGAGCCGTGGTGTTTTTTACCTCCCTAACCTCCCTCCCTCCCTCCCTCCCTTCACCACACTCGCCTTCCCGATCCTCCACTTTTCCCCCCTCATCCTATTCTTGTAACTTTTACCATCTTGTTCTGTCGTCCTCTCTTTCCCTGTACTCGTTTCGTGCTTTTCCCCTCCTCACTTTTCTGCATATGCAAGTTATTATTGTGTGTCACTGTGGGACTTGATTTTCACCCACCCACACAAAGCTCACACACACTCTCACAAAAGCAGACACGCACACACACACACACACGCACACACATACACAGTTTTAATCTTGTAGAATATTTCCATTAAATGCTATGCCAAATATTGTTACATATTCCAGTCATTATGGGCACACACACACACACACACACATTGCTATTTTGGAATAAAAGAGTAAAGAACTAAATAGAACAGAACATACTGTAGTAGAGTGGAATAGAATAGAACACAGAACAGAATTCAGCAATACAGAATGCATAGACTGATAGATCATAGAATAGAACAGACAGATTAGAACATAAATTAAAGTAGATTAGAATTGGATTAAACAGATTAGAATACGAAACATTAATGTTTATCAGTAAAAATAAACAGACTTGGGTGCTAGCAGACAGCACTGTTTTTAGCTCTGTATTTAAATTCTGTATGGCCAAAGAGCAAGAGCATGACAGGAAGTTAGTTAAGATTAGTTAAGTCCACACTGTTTAGGTTACCGGCCGTCTAGTGATCGAGCAACTGCAGTCACAAGCCGTCACAGAGCCGTCGCTGTTTTCTGTCGAAACAGTCCAGACCCATCCTAGTGGTTATTAAGTGGAACCGTCATCGTTATTCAGATCTTATATGTTAAATAAAATAAAATGAAATAATGGAGATGAAAATAAAGGAACGGTATCAAATGTTTTACTGCGACAGCCTGCAATGTGCCTAAAGGTACAATTTAAAAATCGGTTGTTTACGCAACAACCTCAGCAGCAACCGCATTTCCCCTCTCGTCTGTTCCAACCATTCAGCATCAGTAGTATAACTAATCACCGGCCCGATCGTCTGTCATCATCTGCTCCTGTTTCTCACTGGTTCATGCCGTAAGTTAGATGTTTTTTTTTTTTTAATGCTGGAATGATTCATAGGTCACTGTGTGGCTTAACAAATACAACACATTCCTCTGACACTCCTCAGGTACAGGGACTGGACTGAAAATATTGAGAGACAAAGGGGGGGGGGGGTCAAGACATTTGCTCAGTACTCTTTGTATGAGAAAACCATATACCATCTGGAACAAAATAGATCAGAACAAAGCAGAATAGAATAGACAAGGATTAGAATAAGATAAAAAAAGATTAGAACATAATAGAATATTCATTAATTCATTCATCTTCTATACCACTTATCCTGTACAGCCTATCCTAGGAGTCCAAATGTTTGGGCACACACACGCACACACACACACTTTGGGAACGCCACTCAGCCGAATCTGCATGTCTCTGGCCCCCGTGCTTGGTGGGTTTCCTCCGGGTCCTCCGGTTTCCTCCTACCGTCCAAAGACATGAAGAGTCGACGATTGGCACCGTGTTCAGGGTGTACCCCCCTGTCCAGTGCTGAGTCCCCTGCGATTTTATATAGCGAATGAGTGGGATTGCACTGAATTCTCATGAAAACTGCTTTCTTTGTTCTAACAGAAAATTCCCACAAATTTCTTGAAAAAGTCTGTTATTTTTTAATTTTCACTAGAATCGAGGACCGCTGATAGCCTTGACCTTAGCTTTGAAACACTGGAGGAAGTTTTTAATATTTATGTTACACTGTTATCATTAGAGAGACGTTCGGTGACGTGAGCGTTCTGGTGCGCAGGCCTGGAAGTCGCGTGGCTCCCGGGAAAACACTTTCATCACACACACACACACACACACACGCACAATCATCAGTATTCCTGTAAATCATTCTGTCTTTTTAGTTTGTTTTCCTTTAACAGTGCTACTGCTGTGGCGACACCGCTCCCCATCGTACCGCTGATCACTGTTGATCAGTTTCCTGTACCCGCATGCTTTATTCCTTTTAAACCACAGCAGCTTGCTGAATATTTCACTTTTTCGTTTGTTGAAGAATGATATCTCAGTGTGTGTGCATGTGTGTGTGTGTGTGTGTGTTAAACTTTTCTCATACATTCCATTCCTCCCTCCCAGCTCGAGGTTCATGTAAACCGCAGAAAATCTAATAAGATACAGCAAACACATTCATGAAATCAGAACTCTTACACACATATCCGTCCGTGTGCAAAGCTACCTGCAAGCAACACACACACACACACACACACACACGGCCACGAAATGTCCCACCAAATGCAACACCCCCCCCGCCCCTTCCTGCTCTCCGTCTCCTTCTCTTCTCATAAATATGCCCTCATTTGACAAACACGCCGAATTCCCGTTGGTCTCCTTGACGTCATGAGCGCATGAGCCACGACTGAGTTCACCTTCTTCTAGCCGTTGCTCAAGAACGTTCTTTTCCTTGACCGCACAAACTCGTGCCGTCCTTCAGAACTTCCATTCTTGGTACATTCGAGATTTCAGGAGAGTAAAACTCCCAAGAGCTCTATTCTCTTTGTTTTTCTTCTTTTGGGAGACATTAATGTGCTATTCTTAGGCTTAGACTCATCAATGAATGATGTGTTGTGCTGTAAAAGGAAATGAATCAACAACCGGATGCCGAGATGAAGCGGAGTCACTCCTACAGTATCACCCCGAGATTCACTCACAGTTCTTTCACTCTCTCGTGAAGTTAAAAAGATTTGCGAAACGAACAGTCTGACACCGAGACTGCTTACCTTATACCGTTAACCAAACATCTTATAGACAACTGAAAACTCTATCTGATGCACAAAACCCTGAGAGCATGCTGTTACTATGGAAACGCGTTTTTTTAACCTTTCAACCTCAAAGCATATTTCACTTTTACCTGTGGAAAGAATTTCTCCACTGGATATCACGATGTTTAAGCAATGCCGGAGGTTCTGGCTCGCTCATTAGGGATCGAATATGGCAATGGATTTACAAATAAATAAATAAATAAATAACAAAAATAAGTGCAATAAACAACCCAGACTTTAAGGCAGTGGTGACAAGCTAACATCTAAATCTTGATCTCTGACACACAGTATAAGTCTCGCTATCCCACAGTCTCTCTCTCCCTTTCCAAGTTACCCTCTCTGCCAGCAGCATTTGGCCCACACTTGGCCTACTTCTTTTCCCTTCTTTTTTTTTTTTTTCATGCATGCACTGGGGCTCGATCAGTCAGTACCCCACAGATTGACGAGCCCTCAGATGCCGATTTAGTGTACATGTCAGCCACGCTGGAGCCACCGCACATCTGGAGTCGACTAAAGACCAAGGGAGAGTGTGAGAGAGCAAACGAGAAAGAGAAAGCGAGAGAGAGAGAGAGAGAAGTGGAAGAGGGGGGGGGGGACAGGGGGCTTCTTTGGCTTGAGCAAGTGTAACCGAGCTCCGTATCATCCCGCCCCATCCCTCCTTCCTTTTTCCACTCCTTCCTCGTTCTCAGAGCAGGCATTCAGGCCGACTAAGAAGGCTCATTGAACTGTGATCCGCACTGTACGTTTACTCTCTTTGGTCACTTTCTCTTCCACCTAATCCTCGTTTAACCGCAAAACTAACCTGAGGCATGATGTTCACGAGGGGGGGCTAGTGCTATAAAAAAAAAAATTTAAAAAGAAGAAGAAGAAGAAATTCCCACTGACCCAGATCACATCTCAATTCTGATTGGTAGCTTTACACAGGCCGGATTTCCTGTTCACCTTCATGGAAGGAGTCTCCAGTTTTAGAGCTTGGTCACAATCACAAGAAAGGAGAAAAAAGAAAAGGAAAAAAAAAAAAAACAAGGATGGTGACAGGATGAAGGTTTCTAAAGCAGCTCCTATAACAAGTTTTTGTCCTTCTATAACATTAATGTCATTAGAAATTTAAGACATCGTATTGTTGGTTAATTCAGGAAAATAAAAGTGTTGGGAAATGATGGATGAAGAATTAAAACACTTAGCAAGACATTTTTGTGCAAGCGTAACCTAACGCCATTTTCCGGGTTCAGTGTATTTAAAGAAATTGAGAACATTTTTTCATGTAAAATTGTGAGCTGAAAAATGTTGATGATGAGGATAAACGAAAAAGAGTTTTTTATATATCAAGTCAATCCAAGAGAGGAAAGACATGTAGTCTGGGAAATGGATCCAAGACACAAAAAGGAAGAAGAAGGAGTAGTGCAAAAGTCAAACAGACAGACAGAGAGAGAGAAAGTAAGCAAGGTCTAAAGTGTCAAGGAATTCATTGTCTGCTCTCCACCTGTTATTATTCTGGACCCAATCAACCTGCTAGCCAGCCTGGAGCCGGTGGCCATCTGGAAACATTGCAGTGTTTATAAACTTGGCAGGGCTGCGCTCTCTGGGGCCTGACCTCCCACACAAATCTGGAAACAATTAGAGCACGACAGAGCGCCTGATTACCGCCGAGAAGCCGAGCGCACACCACGGTCGGGCCACGGGGACGCCAGGCCCTGCTCCCAGCGAGTACTGCATCACGGGTTCAGATCAACTGCAGCACAGTCGTTCCCATCTGGGAAAAAAAAAAAGAGGACTGTGGTATATCCTGGTATGTTATTTGCACTTATTTGCTCAGACATTAGTAATAATTCCATAATACATAACTCTGTATATACATGTACTATGTACAAAAGCACAGACACTTCATTATTATTATTATTATTATTATTATTATTATGTTCTAGCATACACTTTGATTGCATTCTCGAGTGAACAGCCACATCCTCTCTCCTTCTTTTACAGCTGACGTTGGACTGCATGACTTCACACATTCTGCACTGGTGCCAAGCAGGAAGAGCTGATACACACCATTCAGAAACACACACACATACACACCATTCAGAAAATTACACACCTTAGAAGACAAACATGAATTTTATCATTATTATTATTATTATTATTATTATTATTATTATTATTATTATTCACAAGCTTCCTGTTTCTGGTAAGGTTTTAAATTATTTCTTTATTTTTATTTTACAAACATACGAGGACTCCGAAGAAGCAGAACCCCTTTCCGTTTAGGATTAAACTCAACATAGTATGAAAATTAACTTTGATGGAAATCACGTTTCACAAGATATAGGATACACCACTGGGTTAAAATACTTTCACTTTCTTTATTCATTCTTAATTCTACTTTTTCCACCTCAAATGACCTGCATAGTCATCTATATTATAGATTATTGCTGTTATGTATAAAAAAGAATCAACATCGACAGTGGGGTATTAAGGCAAAGCACGTAGTGTGGCCACCTCACCGCTTATTCATTTCTGTTTTATTCCTTTTACGCCACAGCAATTCACTAACAATTAAAAATTTTGGTTTATTTACTGAAATCATGGTGTATACAGTATATTTTATCCAGTTATGGTTATGTTTAATGCCGCTCAGCTCCAAACAGTCATAACATCAAGAACTTTCTTTCCCGAAAAGTTTACATAGCACTCGCACTGGAGACTCCTTTCCTACAAATAACATTTCCGTTATAGAAAATGTCACATCATATCAATAATTACACATATTTCTATCGATTGAATTAACTACCATCGGTAGGTCGGTACAACTTTATTGTCATTGCATAGTACAAAGCAACAACATGCAGTTTAGCATCTACCAGAAGTTCAAATAGTAGTGTATAGTATATAGTATCTGTGCAATATTGTTATATTATATATAATTTTCCAGCACATTAATACAATACGTTCCTGTGATTTATTAATTAATCATCACCTTCTGGCCAATCAGAATTTCTTTTTCAGCAGTGAGGATGGCAAACATTGTGTGGTTGGTAGAAAAGGAATGTGTGTGTGTGTGTGTGTGTGTGTGTGTGTGATGTGGCAGAGGAAGAGTACGGGCAGTGTCCTTCCTGTCTAACACTTCCTGTCCACAGCTCTGCTGGACTCCAGCTTTTAGCTCATTCACACCCTCAGCATGCGCTCGTCTGCCAGGTCACTCCAATCTCTTCTCTTTTTCTTTTTTCCCCCCACCTTTCTACCACCTGCTCCTACTTCAAGATTGACCAACATGGACATTTCTACTTTTTGTCCCGATCAGCTGTGATGACTCCATTTGACACAGAGATCGTTTGTTGTTTAGTTTTTGGTCCCTGAGATTTGGCTGCAGGTGCACCTCAGCGCTGCTCCCAGCTGGTGGCAACAAGACACAAGCCCTCGCTCACACACACACTGTACACAGTCACCCCCGTAACATCACACCTAACGGCAAATTACAACACGAACTCGGTTGCCGTGATCTCTAGGGTGACTTTCTGCGCCATGTATTAATGAACATATTAAGGTGTTTTTTCTCTTTTTTTTTTTTGTTTTAACAATTTCCTTTTGGGATTAATAAAGTGGTACCATTATACTGTATGTATGTAACATTAATTAAATACCATAGTGTGTTTGTTGAAATTCTTATGTCATACACTCTTATATTCTGCCTGTACCATATTATACTGTACAAGTAGTATGAACTAACATGGTACAATAGGTACAAACATACTATCTTAGATACCTGCTGAACTTTGACAGCCACTATGGTACCCTCATAGTATTAACCAAAGTATTGGTAGGCATTATAGTACTGAAGTGCCATTGTGCTTACTCTGGTACTCTATGAAGTCCTAAGGCGCCTACCATAGTAATATCTGAAGTATGATTCTAATACTATGGTATATTACAGTATGTGCTATAAGTAACCACAGTGTACACCATAGTAAAGTTTCATAAGGAGTTATAGGAAAATAATCCAATCCGAAGCAAATAGGATCACATGCTATTATTGATTTTGTTCCATGAACACAAGACTTTATAATACAGGCCTTGAAAAAGCTGGAACGGCTTCACTCGTGTCTGAGGTCGGGAATATTTACACACAGATAGAATCTCAGCCTGAGTCTATGACAAAAAAATCTCTCTAGAAGTTGAGGAATGTTCCTGGGTCCTTACGTTCTGGTGTAAGGTGACGATACAGGGTCCCAATCTACTCTCTCTCTCTCTCTCTCTCTCTCTCCTTCTCTCTCTCTCGCTTACTTTCCTTCATTAATATTTCTTGCCTAAACACATACTTGTGTAAAAAAAAAATGTAATGAAAGCAGGTGATTTCTGGACAGGTGTTATCACCCACCTGTAAGTCATGTCCATCCTAAAAACGAGTCCCTGTTTGCTCTCGCTATATCCATCAATGAGGTAACACAAGTTGCTAAATATTATGAATAGGTCTTGTGTCCACAGCATTTCAGAAGACAAGACTTCTTTCAGCATTATATTTGGGTAATTTTTCAACTCCATTGAGTCCTGAGTATATAAACTCACCAGACAGTAACATAGGAGCACCTGTATCCTAAAACTGGACATCATCTGCACTTTTTCCAGCCCACGGTAGCTTCAGACTCCTGATCTTGTTTGATGGAAGTCGAACCTGATGTGGTCGTTTGCTCTTGTAGCCTGTCCACCTCAGGATGTCATGTGGTGTCCAAATTTTCTGGAAATAAGTGGTTATGTACACTATATAGACAAATCTGTTCAAACCTTGGTCAAACCCGTTAATTATTGAGTTCAGGTGTCAGAAACTCTTTGACAATGCTATGCTTCCAAGGTTGTGGAAACAGTTTGGGGAAGGCCCTTTTCCATTCCCACATGACTGTAGCCCAGTGCACAAAGCAAGGACTATAAAGACATGGTTTGATCATGGTCTTCTGGGTGGAAGAACTTGACTGGTCCGCACACAGAGCCCTGACCTCAACCCCTTCAAGAACTGGAACGGAGATTATGAGCCAGGACCTTCTCGTCCAACACCGGCGACTGGCCTCATAAATGCTCTACAGAACGAATGGACCGAATTCCCACAGAAACACTCCAAAACCTTGTGGACAGCCTTCTCCAAAGAAGAGTGGAAGCTGAGCTGATATGGCTGCAAAATGGGGACAGACTCTATATTGAAGTATATGTATTTGGACAATAGCACTGCACGTTTGATCAAATATGTTTTTTCCACTTAGTGTAAGAAGTAACTGAGATGAAGTAACTGCTGGCATCACACACCTGGCTGACTGTACAGGTGTTCCTAATAAAGTGGTCATTGAGTGTATGTGGTGTCCAGGGGAAAACACTGTGTCTGGGAAAAAAAAAATCCATCAGTTTTTTTTCTCGGTTGTTTTCCTGTCATGATTATGGTGGAGCCATGCTAACAAATGTAGCATTGAAAACTGTTAATCCATCTGTCTGGTTAATCCAAATCCACCCTTAGTTATGATACAATAATAATAATAATAATTTTTTTTAAAATCAGAGAGAGAGAGAGAGAGAGAGAGAGAGAGATTATGAAGGGGGGAAAAGCCTGGAAAGTAAATGTAGCAGAAATTGTCTCCTGAGCACATATAGCTAATAAAGCTAGCTTGCTTTGCTAGTCAGGACTCGCAAGTACATTAAACAAAGAGTTTAAAAAATTTGTGTTTAGTTAAAGTTATCTTTAAAAGCTATAGTTACAACCTCTTTTCATCAAGACAATAAAAAGAACTTAGCTTGCTAGTGTGAAAATGTGTAGAGTAAAGATATTTACAAGACTGCTAGCTAATTCTAGCTAACAATTCAGTTTGGGGCACAATACACACAAGACACAGACACATTTCTTCACATTTTTTTCCTGAAGTGTATAACCCTGTACACACACACACACACACACACA
>JAOTQY010000045.1:699766-711474 GCA_026413445.1 Dolichallabes microphthalmus
CACCAAGCACGGGGAGAACATGCAAACTCCATGCACACAGAGACGGGAATCGAGCCTGGCCGGGAATCGAACCTGGATCCTGGAGGTGCAAGGCGACAGTGCTAACCACTACACCACCGTGCCGCCAAGCTTTGTTTTTACAAATAAAATTGAATTGAATAAATTGCGCACCTTTTAAAATGAAACCAAAAACCTAAATAAATCCTGCTTAATATCAACCTATTTAATTGTTACGTAAAAATGAGCATGTTTCAGTAGTAATGTAAAATGCTAGCTAGTTTAGCTACTAACTTAACTGTTTAGTGCAATTTCATCTAAAGTAACTATTTGTCGCACAAGAAATAACAGATTTATTTAGTTTTTTAAAAACTTGTCAGTAAAAATGTCAGTAAGTACTAGAGCAGCATACACTACCTGATGTCAGTCTACTGGATCTTTTCCAAACATCTGTGGAGGACGTACTGTAGAGGACGAGCAATTGAGGACGGTGGAAATTTAAAAACGTGAACCTGTGTCGATTTATTTATTTTTGGCTTTTAATTAGTCCTGAAGTTGACCGATGTCCTCTTGTCTCTTGCAGACAAAGACGGGGATTTTTCTACTGCAAGATGGTAATGAAGAGCCCTTCAACATCCGCCTGCACTCGTCCAAAGACATTCTAACCATTCAAGAGCAAGACGTTCTTTGCGTTTCTGGGGAATCGTTCTACTCGAGTGTAGGTTCTCAGAAACCTTTCTGCTGATTTTTTTGCCCATCATTTCAGGGGAGATAAAAAAACAAACTAATTCATCTTCAATATTTCCACACAGGAAAGAACTGTAACAATCCGACGGCAGACGATTGGAGGATTCGGTTTAAGTATAAAGGTGATTTGCGTCCGCACCCTGTTGTACGCAACTTTTGCTGTAACCATCGCTATGAATCTCCACGGGAACTAAATATGTGACTCTTCGACAGGGCGGCGCCGAACACAAGATCCCGATTGTCATTTCAAAAATATCGAAAGAGCAGAAGGGTAAGGTTTTTCATTTGCGTTCATCTCCACTGGCGTAAAGTTTGTGCATGTTTAACAGATGTTTCATCTTCGTCTACTTCCGCAGCCGAGCTCTCTGGTCTCCTGTTCATAGGCGATGGGATTCTCCAGGTAAGCGAGTCGCTCAGTGCCAATGGACGATATGATACCGATGTTATAAGGAACAATAAGGATGACCATAAGCAATGATGACGCCATGCAGTGTTGAAATTCTGAACGTTTCTTTTGTTTATTCACTAAAGTACTAAGGGATAATCTTCATGATGTACAGATCAGGCTACTAGGAACAATGTTGTCATTGACACCCTCATGAGGTTTCATGAATCCACTGAACTGCAGTCCACTTTCCCAACCTTCCAGCCAATATCTGAATGAGAGAATGTATTAGTATGCTTTTAAGGCTCCCTGCTGCAAGGCAACAGATGTTCACAATGTGAGGAAATAAATCCATAGATGTGATACCTTGGTCATTCGGTACATTCAGGTCGTCAGCTGACTTCATTTTATTGCCACATAACGTTGTTGAGCCGCTTCATGTGCTTCTCTTCTTACCCCGAAACTCCCATCGCTCTGGAATAGGCTCAATCAGACTGCATGACCTTCTTCCATCGCGCCAAAGTCCCAAGCAAACCGAAGCCTTTTTTTTCTGATGACTGATGGTTTTCTTGTGGACATTCACTATTAAACATACAGTAGCTCTGGTTTCTACTGTGTATTTTTAATGATGCAACTGAACCAAGCGTTTAAACCAATCTCCATCAATGAACCGTTTTTGTCCGACCACATTTTTTCCCCCCAAAGTCAAGATTCTGTCAATATGTTGGACAGTTCAATAATTAATTGTAGTAATTAAAAATTTCCTTAGTTGTTTTCTTTGCTTGATGCAGGGCAACAATTCTGGAACCCTCCTGAAATAGCAACATTCTTTTGGGCAGGCAGGGCATTTAGACAGAAAGGCTTCACTTGCCATGCAGGATGCCCTCGAATGAAAGACTATAGATCTGGAAATACTTGACATCTCATTTCCATTTGATTGCCTCACTCTAACTAATGATATGTTGTCTCTAGATAAATGGGATAAATGTCAGAAGCTATCGGCATGAAGAAGTGGTAAGTGTACCCTTTAAAAAAAAAAATCACCTTGGTGAAAGTAAATCTAGCATTATGGATCATTTTGAAAGCTGTTGCTGAAGTTGAACACACAGACTGAATTCTCTTCTTCAGGTTCAGGTTCTGCGGAATGCTGGAGAAGAAGTAACTTTGACCGTGTCTTTCCTGAAAAGGACGCCCGCCTTTCTGAAGCTGCCGCTCTGTGAAGACTGCACGTGTACGGTTTCCTTTTCACTTACAACATACTGTTGTGTCGAGTGTCCAAATCGACCACTATATTTAGAGATACCAAAGTTCAAACTGGTTATCATTGATTGTTCGAGCACATCATACCGCTTGTATTCCGCTTGTTAGTGACCGTGAAGCGTGCAGTTTTCTTACGCCATCTGTATTTTCCCTTTAGGTGTCCCGAGTGACCAGAGCAGCGGGACGTCGTCTCCACTGTGTGATAGTGGCTTACATCTGAACTATCACCCCAACAATACGGTGCATAATATACTGTACAGCAGTAAAATGACCCTCAGGTCCTCTGGTCCATTCGCACTTTCATTGGGAGCTCAGGAGAGCCGAAATTGGCCAAAATTGGTGGGAGTAGTTGAAGGGGAAAATTGGAGGGACAGCAGATAAGCACTTTCTTCTCAGTTTGTTTTAAGCTTCTCTGTGATGCGGTGGGTCAGTGGTTATGCTTTTGGACTTCTGATCAGGAGGTCCCTAGTTCAAATCCCGACACCGTCAGCTTGCCACCGTTGGACCCTTGAGCAAGGTCTGTCACCACCAAGTGCTCCGACACCTTAAGTAACTGCCACGGATATATGACCAGGATGGGGTGTATCCGTTGCTTGATGTGCCAGGTGGCGTGTAGATGGAGGCTTTCTGTTCCTGATGCAGCAGTTTGACCTCCTGGATGATGGATGTTCTATCCTTCACCCACCACAACCTCCTGGAACATCATAGAACCCTCCTTGAAACCTCCAGTTGTCACTTGGGAGTTGATTAAGTTGCGCAATGGATGTTGACAATATTCCCATATAGGATATACAGTATACCATTGATATACTATACCAAATTATGCCCCCTTTAAACCTGTTGCATATCCATGTCCCTTCAGTTCAAAGTCTACTGGTGTCTGTACAGACTTCTACTTCCTTAGCATTTAGTCATCACTCTTTCCTCCTGCATCCTACCAGGACACGCTGTCTTGCTCGTCTTGGCCAATGTCCCCAGCGCTACGCTGGGAGAAGCGTTGGGTGGATCTACGCCTCATCCCTCTCCTCCACGCTCGTCTCTCACAGTACATCCCCGGCTCTGATATCTGCAGGTGAGCCAGTCTGCCTGTAAGCCGCTCTAACACTCACTAATATTCTCACAATTAGATTGTTTCTTCTTGGATTTCATACATATTTCCGTATCGTTAGTGGTGTTCCCTAAGGGACTACGCGGCACCCCGGACCCCATTTGTATGTTAGCTTTCCTTACATGAACGGAGCTCACAGGATGATTGAAAGTGCTTAACTTAGAATTATGCTAGACACTAAAGGATGCTTCGATTCGCTTAACATTTACAGTACATCTATGTTTTTGGATCTCCGCAGGCAAAACGCGTTTCAGGTCATCGCGGTCGATGGGGTTTGCAGCGGGATCATTCAGTGTCCTAGCGCTGAAGAGTGCACCGAGTGGCTTCAAGCAATAGCATCCAATATATCTGCTCTCACCAAGCACAATGTACGTTTTTCAGCTGTTTTTCATCCGGAAATATTGACGAAGTTTAAAGTCTCATGTTCAGGGAGGGCCGGCATGCAGCGGATTCGAGAGCGAGTATCCAGAAGGCTTTACATTGTAAAGGATTAAATTGCCTTTTTGGCCATTTTTCAATAAATAATAGCCCTGTGTGTGTGTGATCTAACAGTCAGCCTTCATTGTTCCTGTTGAAATAAGTTTCAAAATGCAGTTTAGTAAACTGAACGGTGACTTGATTCTATTTATTTACATCTAGAAATGTCTGCCTTTGTGTTAGTTCAGCTCGACAGCGTCGCACAGGGTGAAGTAAAATCCATGCTTATTTTTTTCCATTTCAATGCTAATACAGTTACTCTGGATTCATAAAAAATTCATGCAAAACCCTACCTCTTGTTAATCTGTGCCACGATGCCAAGTCAATTCGAGCGTGCTAACGCTCAGAGCTTCACAGCAACAGTAGATTTTTTTTTTCACCCTGATATTGTTGGCTTGGTGTTATTGTTGCTAGAATTATTACTTTCACACTCTTCAAATGAGCTAACACTTCATAGTAATTCGTCCAAAACTCAGACGCAGTTTGAAAGTATCGCAAGATCTCATTCTCATTCAACTTAAGGTCAGGGCGAGATTACTGATGGGAAGTTCGAATCATTTTAGTGACTCGGTTCTTTGAATCTCGTTCATCGAAATGAACGAATCTTTTTTTTGAGTCATTTCGTTCTTTTGATCAGAAATGAATTAAAATGTTGCGTTTTCAATAAAAAAGACCCCCAATACGTCTACATACACACATTTTGGCTATAGTTCCAGTTATGAAAATATTACAGTGTAACTAAGGACATATTATAATAAACAGAATGAGCAGCTCAACCTCTTATACCATCCAGTCTGAGTCGTTCGTTCTTTTGAATCTATTGCGCCGCATAGCGTCTATGGGGGTCACGTGACAAAAGAACGAACGACTCGAGACTTGAAGACTCATTGCTGAGAATCGTTCAATACTGTTTCCTGTATATAACATACGGAGGTTTTGCGGTGCTTTGCGCATGCGCGCCCAATAGAAAATGAACGAATCACTCTCCGAGACGACTCGTTCATCTGAGTCATGTTAAAGATTCGTTCATAAAGAACGAATCGTTCATGAACGACCCATCACTAGGCGAGATGTCAGGACTGTTTGGAGCTGGCAGGAAGGCGAGGCGCAGATAATCAGTCTTTACAACAATGCTGAGCTGAAAAGCATCACATGACACACAACCTGATGTATAAGAGCAGAAGACCACATTGGGCTCCAGTCCCATCATCCAAGAATGATGATGCTACGTTGATCCCAGACTCAGCCAAACCCAGGCTGGTTCATCTCGTCTGACCACATTTCCAACCCACAAAACTGCCTTTCGCTGGATGTTTGTTATTTCCGTCCACGAGGCTAAGAAGATACTTCGGATG
The DNA here is from genome assembly GCA_026413445.1 of Dolichallabes microphthalmus. Lineage (NCBI taxonomy): Eukaryota > Metazoa > Chordata > Actinopteri > Siluriformes > Clariidae > Dolichallabes > Dolichallabes microphthalmus. The sequence continues at coordinate 705,096 of JAOTQY010000045.1, forward strand.
AGATGCCGGTCCATCACTTCTCAGGGTGATGCCTGTAGTGAAGCCACTTCACTTCCTGTGCATTTTATTTAGGTGGACAGACAGCAACCTGGTTTCCGGGTTGAACCAGACTGTAAGACGTCGATCTTACCAGCGTTTAATTCTCTAAAACGCAGTTCCATTTTATTTTTCCATTTCAAACATTTGCAATAACACGCAAGCACCATAATGATACATTGCTTAACTTTATCGCCCAGATAACTGCCAGTCAAACTGGAAATGTCATTTCAGGCTCGAACACAGATGTGTAGGTGATTTCTGAAGGGATAATGAGCAGCTGGTGTAATGAAAGTGATGAAGCCAGAGAGACTGATAACTAAAGCTTTAAGGCACCACAGAATGATGGAGATCTGTTTGCAATAAAAGGCTGTTATCTAGGTTCTGGAAAATTGGGATGAGATAATAGAAAGGTCATTTCATGAAAGCTGATCTGCATTTCCTTTTCTATTACAGCCAAGGGCGGCAGATTGTGTCTAGTAATTAACATAGCTGCTGCTCTGACTCAGTCAGTCTGAGGAGTTGCTCAGGGTACAGGATCGGACGCTTGGGGTTTTCGGTAAACTGAAGGTCAATCGACCATAGTCTTTTAGCCTATTAGAATTTTAGAAAAATACACTAACACAAGCAGGTGAACTTGTTTATTGTTATTGATTATCAAGTATACATATATCAGTAAACTGGTGACAGGGTCACCTATGCCTGTTGGGACTAAAGACCAGCCCGTCTGTTTCGATCCCATAGAAGAACCAATGCAGCAAAAATTGTTGGAAAAAAAACCCCAAACAATTCTGGCCATGATAGAAAGGTATCAGAACACCCAGTGCATCACATCTTGCTGTGTATAGAGAAGAGTTCAGGCGAAGAGTTCAAGGCTGTAGATCTGGCAGTCCAAACCAAGCATCCATGGAATACGCCAGACAAACAAGTCTGATCCATGGAAGACCCACAAACACCTAAAGGATCCACCGAGGTTCCCAGGGGGTCTTGTGGAGTCATGCCCTGAGAGGCCGGAGCTGCACCGGCGGCATAAGGGGGAACCTACAGTATTCAGTAATGGGCTTAATGTCATGGCTGATCAGTCTATCTTCATATATATATATATTAAAAAAAAAAAAAACCTCAACACAAAGTCATCTATTTTCCCATCATAGCATTTCATTTTCAGGGATGTTCATAAAATAATTCGGTTCATGTTTTTGCTTATGCTATACATGTGCAGCTCCATAAACAGTTGTTTTTTACTTCTAAGAAGAAGATTCTAAGCGTACCTCCCTATTATTTAGCTTCTTCCCATTTACTAAAGACTTTCCCATGAAAGAGAACATACAAAGTCACTTCCATAAACTCTAAATTAACTGCTCCTCTAAGGTCTGTTCGACTTAATTGATCTTTTGTTGGATGATTTATGTATTTGGATCAGTGGGTCGGGTTTCACTTATGACCTTTAAATGCTCTAAAAATGATGGATTCTTTAAGAACGTACCACAGCAGAAAATACAAGCTGCTTCTGTTTATCAGTTTGCAGTTTGCAAGAAGGGCATTGGTGGCTGAGTGGTAGGTGCCCAAACCCCAGCCGCCGAATGCAGTGCCGGTCTGGATGAAATGGGAAGGTTGTGTCAGGAAGGTGTAAAAACCTGTGCCAAATTGTTGTGTGGTTCAGTTGGTCTCTGGATTCTCCTCTTCTTCTTCTAACTTTATGCAAAGTTTATTTCCAGCCACCTGTTGGACTGGAGTTTGACTTGACATTTAAACACAATGTAGTTATATACGTTTAAGATTTTTTAAAATACTTTATTGCCTCTAAGACATAGAGCTGCATGAGACAAATCAGCTGACAAACTTTAGTGCTACTGAATTAAATCGAATTTTAAAAAAATCTCAGAAAATCAAGTCAGTCTACGATTCACAGCTTTAGTCTCCTCAATTAAAATATCAACAGTGTTCTTCGTGAAAGAACACCAAATTTCTTCATACAGTGGAACCTCGGATTACGAGTAACGCGGTTTGCGAGTGTTCCGCAAGACGAGCAAAGATTTTTAATAAATTTTGACTTGAAAAACGAGCGTTGTCTTGGTTTACGAGCACCGAGTATCATGTATCACGCATGCGCTTCTTGTTTTGATGCCAAGCGTCACGTCATCACAGCTGAGCCAACGGTTTTTCTCTCTCTTGCACTGCAGAATTGCACACACACACACACGCGCTGTGTGTGTCTCATTAACGGAGAGGCGCTGTGTGTACAGTATAACACAGCGCCTGCGTGCACAAACAGAAACACTTATCTGTCAGGATTTATTTTATTTATTTTTTTTAAAAAGGTAATGTGCAGGTTAATTTGTTTTATTTTTACTTTATATTTTGTGTTAATTATTTTTATGTATTTATTTTTTTGAGCTGTAGAACGAATAATTTGGGTTTCCATTATTTCCTATGGGAAAATTTAATTTGGTTTAAGAGTGTTTTGGAATACGAGCCCGCTTCCGGACCGAATTATGCTCGTTATCCGAGGTTCCACTGTATATGTATGATTTTCCTTGGTTGTTGATGTTACATCGTGAATGAGTTTATATAGTAGTATTTGAGTCTAACGTTAAGTAAATGTATTGTTACACTTATAGATGATTGACATTATATATAGACATTTTATATTCATCAATATGAAGGCATCAATTTCTAAACAAGTTCAAGGTCAAAATGAGTTTCTGTGCTAGTAAACATAAGGTTGTAAGTTCAATACCCAGTAAAAATTTAGACACCTACAGTAAGTATTACTAGCTGGATTGTGGCTTGTTTACTGTTTGTTGAACGTTTTTGTTCTTTTCCGCAGGTGAAGAAGATTAACAGAAACTTTCCTGTAAATCAGCAGGTAACGCCTTCACGCTGTACATCATGAATGACAGCTCAGTCTTACTTTATATCTATAGATTGTACTGTAGAACTAGGGTTATTACTAATTTTACTCAGCCATTTCCACTTGTTGTGCAAAATAGTTGCCAGCGTCCATTTCAGCTCCAGCTTAAATCTCAAAATGTCAATATTCTATACTTTAGCTGAACCTTGAAGCTGCCAAATGCTAATCCTAAGAATGCTAGCTAACACTGTGAGCGTAGCTATGTTCCCGTGTCCTATTTTCCGTAGTTAACACACTAGTTAGTTCTAGTATTTTTGCACCTTCTCATTCTGTTCAAGACAAACAACTTTTTTCGATTTATTTTGTTGGAAACAGTCATGAAAACTTTTCAAACAACCAAATAGTTTTATATGGTTTTGCAGGTCTCTCGAAACAATGTAATCACATTTGGACCTTGGTAACATGGGAGCCTAGAGATGGGGAAGACAAGGCTCTGGGAACACAGGATGCGTTGGACATTTTAACATTAGGAACATTCTGAGAACACTTATAAATAATGTCTGGTTCATTTCGATCAGTGAGAACACAATTGTTTCTGGCTCAGTAACCATGGAAAAGTTGGAATCTAATCAAATCAGATCGAATCGGAGAAGAAACTGGACTGCTGTTGAGAACACAACATCATCAGTGCAAGTCCGTCTTCTCTCTACCCTACAAGGCCATAGCTGATGAAATAGGAAGGCACGCAACGCCATTCCTCTTGACATTTTTTCCCGTTTAATGGCGACTTGCAAACCAACTAGGCACAAACTGCTACAGTACCTGCTGTATCAGAGAGCGAAAATACGCAAGTGTACCCAAGTACAGGGAAAAAAAAGATTCAAAGCACTTTTTGTAAGTCGCTCTGGATAAGCGTGTGTGCCAAATGCCTAAATGTAAAGATAAATCTGGGGACCATTGGGCACTGGGAACATGGAGGTGACCAACTACAACAGCACCAACAACTAAATGTTAGCTACAGTGGTAACTTTTTTGACCTTTCAGTTAAAAACACTGATGGAAAAAAAACTGTGGCAAAAAAAAAAAAAAAAATTCTGAAAAAGTTCATAAAAAAAGTTAATTTCTTAAAAATGATCATTATAAATATGGTAATTTCTTACAGGAAATTAATTTCAGATTTGTTACAGCACAAAAAAAACAGCAAAGGTTTATAGATATGGACAGTTTTATTTCATATAGATTTTTATAGATTGTTGTAGATTATAACAACAGTGAAACATGTCCATTTTGTCCACGTCTGTTTGTCTTCCAGATCATTTACATGGGCTGGGTGGATGAGAAAGAGCAGGACTCTGTTCAGGACCGCATGTACACTCCAAAGTTCCTGGCGTTACGGGGTTCATCTCTTTTCAAATTCTCTGCACCTCCAGTGAGCACCAATTTAGTCATAACGTAACCCTTTCCGAATTCTTACACCATGGGAAATAATCTGAAAAACTCTTTCGGGGGGCCTCACACTCATTATCTTTCACATCACATGTCAACACTTTATTTACATACAGTATAGATCAATAACTACCACATCATCGCCAACTCGTCATATCGTCATCGCGGTTTTCTCTTTTTAGTGCAAAATCCTCGGTGATGGTTGCAGATTTACTCCTTATTACATTTAAAATAATTCTCTTTGTCTACATCTCCTTTGTGTGCCAGCGCCCACACAACCCCTGCCGCTACTGTCGTGCGTTTTCTGTTCAACCATACTTGGGAAATCCATTAAACTCCGTTTAATCAAGTCTAATCTCCATACACTGTCTGCAATTACTTTTAAAGGCCACAGTACAGGATTCAGGGAAGATTATCTCGAACGTAGCTCAAACATTTTTTGATTAAAGTGTGGCTTTCGATGCTCGTTTCATGCTGAAAGGCTTGTGACTGCACTTAATTCCTTACAGAGAAACTTGAGAGTTATTTTCCAGGGAATTGTCTTACCTTCTTCAAGAGGTACACTGTACCTACGTAAGAAGGCTTGAAGATCGAAAAACTGATCTCAGCTGTGTATAAGAGTATTTTTGAACTGTTCTAGGTAACGACCTGGGACTGGACAAGAGCTGAACAAAGCTTCACTGTCTATGAGATCATGTGCAAGATCCTTAAGGTGACGTCAGTGATGCGTTCACGGAGACTCTGCAGTATTATAAGGTTCTGGGTTAAGAATGAACAGGAGACTCATGTATTTCGTCCCCGTATTCTAGGACGGCGAGCTGCTGGACAAGCGGCGGCAGTGTTTCAGCGTGCAGATGGACACGGGCGAGGACACCGTTTTCAGTGTGGAGCTGGAGAGTGATCTCGTGCTCTGGGAGAAGGCCTTCCAGATGGCCACCTTTCTCGAGGTGGAAAGAATACAGGTAGTCAGTGTTGGTGATACCAAGTCTGACTCGACTAAGAATTAGGGTTTATAGGATAACATTTCTTTTTGAATCTTCCAACGATTAGCATCTTGTTTTTCAGAGTAAAACATACGCCTGTATCACAAAGAGCCACCTGATGGGGCTTACAATAGACTTCAGCATGGGCTTCGTCTGCTTTGATGCAGCATCCAAGGTGAGTCTTCTCGTGAGACTTTATAATGGGCTTGTTACTATAGTTATTTTGGTCATGGCTTGAGAGGGGTTAAGATCTGTCCAAGCAAGACAGAATGAGAATGGGTGAATGGGAACGACCCAAGTGGAACGGGGAGGCTACAGGGAGCAGAGGGTAAACAAGGTGCAGGACTTTAAGTACTTAGGATCAGAGCAACAGAGTGTGTGGAAAGGAGGTGAAGAGGCGTGCACCGGCAGGTTGTGTCAGGTTGTGTGATAAGAGTATCAGCGAGAATGGAAGGAAAGGTGTTCGGTGAGACCAGCGATGCTCTACGGCTTAGAGACAGTGGAACTGAAGAAAATACAGTCATGAAAAAGGAACAAGGTCATATGACCTGATGAGTCCAGATTGGTCCTATTCCGGAGCGATGGGCGTATCAGGGTAGGAAGGGAAGCACATAAAGAGGTGCACCATCATGCATAGTGTCCACTGTACAGACCCACATGAATGGTCTGAGGATGCTTTCCTGTTGGCATGACACACGACTGATATAGCGCTCACCTTTTCTGCTCTGGACAAGCTTTTTTCTGGATGCCCCAAACAATCAGAAAGGGGATTGATCAGAGAAAATGTGCAGCCCAATCCCGGGACCTTTTGCAGAATACTGTATCAGTCTCTGATGCTTTTCTAGGAGAGACGTGACTTTTTTTTGCTGCTCTTCTGAAAATGTATGATGGTGAGTGCTAACCACAGTCCTGCGTTCTGCCAACAGTAAAGCATCCTTAAGCAGGGTACACTACAGGCCAAAAGTTTGGACACACTTCCTCATCTATCTGTCAATGTGTTTTCTTTATTTTCATGACCATTTCCATTGGTAGATTTTCACTGAAGGCATCAAAACTATGA
>JAOTQY010000045.1:735388-745568 GCA_026413445.1 Dolichallabes microphthalmus
GAGCCTGGCCGGGAATCGAACCCGGACCCTGGCGGTGCAAGGCGACAGTGCTAACCACTACACCACCGTGCCGCCATCTGACAGCATATAAAAATGTAATTTAAAAAAATGTACACATTTTTTTTATTATGAAATAAAAACATGGGCGATTCAATAACTTATACATTTTCTCTATAAACTGGACAAGTTGCACAACTTTCTCTTACTCGTCTTCTTTTGGATTTTCCTCCAGGATCAATAAAGTATCTATCAATCAAAGAAAGTGTTAAAAAATAAGTGCTCTACCCAGTAACCTGGTATCTGTTGTACAAGTTAAATCCAACAGAAAATGAGTTAAGTTCAGCCTTTATTCTTCACAAATCCCAGCGTCTTGTTAGTAGGCTGTGGTCAGAGAGATGCAGGGTCATCTATAATATGGTGCCTCTGGAGGGCCTTGCTCAAGGGCCCAACAGCAGCAACCTGGCAGGGAGAGGCTTGAACCGCTGACCTTCTGATCAGTAACTTAGAGCCTTAACACATAGAGCCACCACCACCCCAAAGTGAGGAGACATATACCAACCAATCAGACTGAAGGCTATCATGTACTTCCTTTGAGACACCTGACTCCAGCTGACCACATCTGTTTGAAATGCTGCCCTTAGGGTTCACTCAGAGGATAGCACTATTGACGGTAAGAGTTCAAGTATGCCACACCTTCACACTTAGAACAATTCTACTCCGATGTTTCAGCCGGGACTCGAGCTTGCAATCTCTGAGTAATAGGACAAATGCTCTCGTGTGTCAGCACTTGGGAGTCTGTGCTTGTTAATTTAACTGGCCCATAGAGATATATATCTGAGTCTGTTTTGTCAGTCCCTGGTCAATGCCGATCAATTTGATAACTGGCCATTAACGGTCACTGGTCCATCGATCGGTTCATCTTTAGATACTTGGATACATTCTTGTGTCCGCACACGCCAAGAAATAATCATGAAGTGACCAATCAGCCACATCCGAGTTGGGTTTCCTGCCTTGGTCCTCCATCTTTGCTTCTAAGTTGGGCCTGTCTCAGCACTCTGGCTAAGGCCCATATCTCTCTGACTAGTGGCTAAGTGTGCTGGCTCACCATTTTTTCCTCTCCACCCTCTGCAGATCACTCCTCAGTTCAGACACCGCCATTCTCCAAAGACTAGCAGACCAGTGACTCAAATTCAAATGTCATTCCTTGCCACCACAGTGCACACTTTCTGTGGGATGCCACCACATTGGGTGGTTTCCACAGCTTGGAGCAGCTTTGCCTCCAAGTAACTACATAGCCATGCTGCAGGATTAGCACTTGTGTAGCCAGTGTCGAAGCTCACTGGAACACTGGATATGTGTCAGCTTCCCTGGCATTGACCATCCTCAAGACACACTCTCCAGTTCAGTCATAGTCGTGTGCTGATGCTCATGCGGTGCATTCAGGTGCTGAAATTAGACCCTAATTGACTTGAACCTGATCCAAGTGTCTGAACAACCTACTAATCATAAGTGTTTATGTGCAAAAACAGACAGGCAAAGTAAGAAGCTGGAAAGTAATCAAGATTTCTGTCTACGTGACCTGGTGTTTTAGTAGTGTCAGATTCCTGAACTAAAGCCACACATTAAGGAAACCTGTCGCCCCTTCAGTAAAGCCCAAGAGATGATTCGTCCGACACTATGTTTGCATCTGCATCTGGGTTACCAGTTCACGTGAGTGAATCTGCACAAATATGCAAGATTCTGCAAGTATTCATGTATTGTGACCTTAATATACACCAATAAACCGGTGAGGATTAAGATCTAATGGCATTCTCCGTTCCACCTGCAAACTCCTGAGGATAGCACATGGAGGCAACATCTAGACCAGCGAAATAGCAAATATTCCCAGACGAATGCCACTTGCACCCAGACGTGGTGTCCTAGATGCAGGTGGACACTTGTTAGGATGTTAGGGTTGGGTCAGCAATGATACAGTGGGCCTGGACCATGGAGGCTTAAGGATCTTCCTTAGCGATCTAGCAGTGTCAGATTGATTGTGCTGGGGTTTGAACCCCTGACCACCTGATCAATAACCAAGAGCTTTAATAAAAATGTATGCGAGTCTTGCATGCTCTCAGATGGAAACCGTTCCACAAGTGGTGTGCACTTCTATCAGTATACCGTACCTGCTACTTAAAGTACTAGCCGTCCTTCTACACGTCTGGCCGTTCGGTGCAGCAAGTAAGAACACCTTGGATGGTCTTTTTCTAGAGTTTTATTCCCGTATGAATCCTCACTGAAACGGGTCTTGTTGCTAATACTTACATCAGTGAAACTCACTGATGATTTTTAAATAATCTTGCCTCTGGTGTGACTTATTGTGGAATGCTGTGTTTCTGGCCAAAGTCATATCACCCACTCATGCGGTTAACATTTTGATCTTGCGATGTTGAATTGAAAGGGCATCTGCTGAGCATTCCTTGCTTTGCCCAGTAAATTCTCTGCATCGCCATTCGGACTGCATAGTGGGACTTAATTATCAGATCAACTGTTTATCTGTCACATTCTAAAGACAGAAACTGGCCCCCTGGCTGCTAGACGTCATCACGTGTTGGCATTGCCGCGTACCCACTCTAGGTTCTACAGCGTTAATATTATTGACAATACTGTTCCTGGTGATACAAGCGCGGCCTTGATCTCTGAGCACGTTTCCTCTCAGCCTGAAAGTGGAGAACACGGGCACCTGACACTGTGACATGGGTCATGCAGATGATTATCAGAGTCCTGAGCCGTTAGGATGAGGCAGAATGCTAATAACGCAAGTAACTGTGATAGAAATACAAGATAATCTTGTTAAACGGTTCCCTGTCATTTAGAACCACCAGCGCAGAAACTATACAAGAAGCGTCTTCCAGGTGATCAGTGAGCATGGAGCTATAAAATACCCCGTCATATGGACAGTTTGTGATTTTTTTTAGATTCCAGTTAGATTAGTTGTTTACAGACTTCCCGATTATACTGCGATTGTAAGCATCTTCTGAAGAGCATTTAACTGCAATTGTGTTCAAATAGCTAATTAATAGTTCACTTTTTCAATAATGCTCGTAGCAGAGTAGATAAATATTACAACAATTTATTTTTTGTCGTCGTCGTAGAGGAGGAGTGCTTCACCATTTGCGGTAGCTGGATGTCAGTAAGGCTGTTGATGAGGGCTTGGCTGAGCCGCGCCAGCTCCTTCAGCAGGCTGTCATTGTGCTGCTCGATCATCTTGTTCTCTTCCTGGATGGTCTTGAGGTTGCACTCCATGGATGAGATCTGGACCAATATGGAATGAAAGTTGCGATACAATTTTACCTCCGCTTCATTCCACAATGAACATATCGACATACGTAACAAATAACACTTTACAACAGGCAACAAAGGCTGCTTTCACACTAGGGACGTGGGACGGATCGGCATGGACCAGGGTACCGTGCCTGTCTCCTCTTGAAAAGTTGATTTTGTGTTCGAATCAGGTATGAAAGCTAACCGTACCAAGGAAAACAATTAAGAGGGTCGCTTCAAAATATCAGTCAGTCTCGGCCCAGTCTTTCTAATAGGCAGACGCTTCTTTGTATTTATTGGTGCAGGTGTCTACTAGAGAAGGGAAAAAAACTATAATTTCACATATTCACATATCGCCACGTTGACTGTAACATTACCTTTTTACCATCATTTTTTAAATTTATATATTGTTGCATCTGAGGTGTTAAAATGTTGCAGTTCCTCTATAATCCTGCAGGTGGTGCATGCTAAACCCACAAGTTTTAGATTTGTGGAAAGTTATTATTGAATCTGGAGATTTCTAAAAGCATAATACTTACTGATACAGAATCAGAAGTACCGTGATAATATCTTATCAGTTTGCCCCGTGAGATTCCCATCCCTAGTGCATACTGCCACCTGCTGATTCGGAGAGCGAAGTGTACAAATCAGGTACAGAACACTATTACCGATGTTAAAGCTAAACCGCAGGAAGGGGATTAGGGGATTAGTCCTCAGGTACGGCACAAATGCCTAGTGTGAAAACAACCTTAATGCACATCTATGACATAACATAACGCTACGTATGTGAGATGAACTTGAAGATCTAAATATAACAAATAAATAGTGCAACTTCTCTAAATCTCAGTGAAATAAGCCGAGCGGACGGCTAACCCTAAAAATATTATCTGTGTAACATCATTTTAACGTGAGCGCCAGAACCATTCAGGTTTTCAGCCAAACAGTAAATTTACATCAATGAAAACCTTCCAAGCATTAGCAGTTAGTATAAACCCACTTTGAATAGGTTTTACATGCGCGATGCTGGTATTTGCGTACGCTTTACCTGCGTCTGGAGCTGCATCATGTCGGCCTCGATTTTCAAATTCGACTCGTTGAGCTCCTTGATTTCATGATCCAAGTGCTGCATGTCCTCGCTGTTCTCAATGCCTGTCCCAGGCACAGGAAACCACCACAAAGCACAAGCAGCAGCAGCATCGGTTAGGATGAGTTACAGCAGCAGTGAAGAAGTTATTGTGTAGGGCAACAAAAAAAAAGGTAAACTAAACAATAACAGCATTAAACACACCACTGCTGGTTTTCAGTTTGATAGTCATCATCTCGTCTCCTGAGAGCTTCCTCTTGATGCTCTGAGCGTTTAGCGGGCAACCTGACAAACTGGAGAGAGAGAGAGAGAGAAATTTATACTTGAGTGGTTTCAGTTTCATACCGCATTGAACTTCACAAACTAACTGTCGTACTACAGCTCCCCGTCTCTCGGCTCGGAAGACCACGATTACGTCACACGGCTAAGGCTGTCTCATTTCAAAGGTTACTTCAAATGCGGCCCAAAGGGTAAATCCTTTGTGTGATGAGTGTCCGAATCGAGACATGTCCGTGTCTTCAGGCTCAGCCATCTTTGATTCACTTCGAAGAGGAATGAGACCACATTAGTCAGAATAGTCTGGATGTTTTGTTTTTTTTTTGCTTCACGTCTGCGCATCTTGCTGTTTTCTCACCTGCCTAAAGAACCGCACACGAGCATGAGATCACACCGGGGTGCTGTTTAAAAGTGTAAAATGCGGTGTGTGTAAAAGTTGTGGGAAATGTGGGTTAATGAAATGCTTCTTGCTTTTATAACGAGAATAATGTAGTGAACGTAAATGTGTTCTGCACAGAAGCTCAAGCTCTAACCTGTATGAGATCGTCGGGAGTGCATCTAAAACATGGTGTAATCCTGAATTTACAGTTTTAGCATCGAGGAACTTTTATAAACTTTCTTATAAACATCTGATTTTATTTACTCCCCCAAATCGGAGAACGGAAAATGGATTTTACTGAAAGCGTTGGATTGTTAAACGGGAAATATAAAGCGACCAAGGGTCAGGGTCACGTGGTCATGGTTCGGGTCGCCCCTCACTCACCTCCTGTGTGTGGCGAACACGTTGTTGGCGTGTCCCAAACCGTTGCACCCAGGCAGAGGGCAGTGAGGCAGCTCCTGCTTGCAGTTCTTCCAGGAGAAGGCCACGCCGTTCATCTCCTTCTGCCGCTTCGCAGCGACGGGGCAGCTGCCAGCACTGCGGTGGGAGGTGTATTTCCCCGAGACGTGGCCCTGCCCGTCACAGCCCACTACAGGGCACCTAACACACAGGACACGCCAGAAATCAGCAACGCGTCCGCGGGAGCCGTGGGCTGCCCACTCGCAAACTGTGCGAGGGAAACAGCTCTGTACTGTAAATAATGTCCTTCTCCGAGCCCTCGCCGAGGATTCGAGGGATTCTGTGAGTCATTTTCTTTTCTACAGCCGAGTGTTTAACGTTATATTGTTACAGTTGAGTGAACGAAAAAAATAAATAAAATGTGGTGTGGAGAAAATATATAGGGGAAATGTTCAGCGAATTCTAAAATGTTTCCCCTTGAATGAGCGACACATGGTGTTTAGGGATATAAAACAATATTATGTGTCGAAATACGATTGCTGGAGAATAAACTAATAATAATAATAATAATAATAAATTGATAAATTGCAACTTGTTATAACACACACATACATAAGTGCATTTCAACTAGACACATTTCAAGCTGCAGAAAGAATTATGAGTCATAGCACTTAGCTATGGAAAACACACACACACAAACACACACACTTTATATTTTATATAATGACCCAGAGCAACCGAGTGTTGTTTTCTTCCTCGATCATCATATAAGGCCATGTATTTCAAACTATAAATAATCCTGCTTGTAAATAAACCCGGGCGGGCGGTGTGCACACCGCGGCGCGTTTAAATCCTCCATCTTTATTTACCGTGTTTATGGTTTAATAGCTCCGTGACCAGGCGTATCAGCTGTAGAACGAGGTCACTGTGACAGGTTGCATTTCAAGACCCAAACAAAGCAGCGGCTCTCTGTTGTGTGCTTTTTTTTTTTTTTTTTTTTTATATGTGTGTGTGTGTGTGTTAGAGAGTGTGTGTGTTGATTTGTGGGTCACCCCGCCGAGGGGGCGCGTGCAGATGCGGCCCAACCTTTTGCCCCCGCTTAAATTAAACCTCTTGCCGCACAAAGACAGATCCTCTTTTGTTCCCTTACACTCCAAATCACTGCACAGTGACACGTTTATTATAGTAGATTATCTGGTTGAGGCCGAGCTCAAGTGGGCTCCGCGCTTTGCTTGCACTGTTATTTCATCACCGGGGTGTAAAGAAAAAGCTGCGGCGAACTAATAGCCGGAACGCGACTCCTAAAAAAAGGAACGTTTCATTTATCGCTTTTCGTTAACACACACACACCACACACACACTATCTATAAATACTGATGTGAACTTGCTGAGTGGGAATATACATTCCTCCCCCCCCTAAACCATTAAGAAGATTAATCCGGTGAAATGCTGATTAAAATGTATTAAAAAAAAAAAAAAAAAAAAGTCAGAGAGAGAGAGAGAGACAAAAACAAGCTTGGATAAATAATTAAAAAGGTTAATACACTCGCTTTGGAACTGAACAGAAAAACCTCACATAAAAACAAGCATTAAAAAAAAAAAAAGTCTAGATTTTAATTTTTTCTTTTTTTTCCTTTTTTTTCTTTTTTGCCTCTCACCCTGAGGTCAGAAATGGAATGACACAAATTGCAGATAATTGTTAGGAGGTGGAAATGTAGGGAGGAGGGGGACAAAAAAAAAACCGGCGGATGATTTCTGGGTCACTGGCCCCTTCTCCGGTAGCCCATATCGGGACAGGTGAAAGGCTACCTGGGATGGAACAAATAGCCGGCTCGGGCGGGGGTGCATATTGTCGGTGGCTCTAATTAGAGGAAATCGCAACTCCAGTGCACCTCTTACACGCGGACGAGTGTAGTGACCACAGAAAACACACACACACACACACACACCACAATGGAAAATGGAGTCATGCCATATGGCCACCAATTTAGAATAATCTAGGAACATTATAGATGCAGCAGGTCTGCTCGCTCCATCCCTCCATCCCTTCATCCCTCGCTCCCTCGCTCCCGCTCTTACACCCTTTGACATGTTCCTGATGTTCCTGCTGCGAGGGTCACGTCTGAGCTCTGTTCGTAATTAAAAGAAAACATATTGGTCCAGATGTAAACGGAAACACGGAGCAAGAATCTCTTTCAGTGATATATTTGTATTCGTGCTGTGATGTACAGTATGAGGGGTGTTGTAGCCTGATTACTAAGATAGATATACTGTATGCATGTGAAAAAAAAACAACAACAACAACAACAACAACAAAAAGCCTCCGTAGCTCATGTGAGTGTTTATGTGATTTGAACGTGTGTTTAGAACGTAACTAAACGGCACAATGTTCCCGAAGATACATTTATCTATTTGATTATTTTACTTTACACAAAACTTGAAGTTTTCATTTATGAAATGTTTTTTTATTTAAAAGGTCAGGAGAAATGGAAGGTAGTTAAAGAATTTATAAAGTTTTTGCATTACCTCTCTCTCTCTCTCTCAGATCAAAAAAGTCATATTTCTAAGAAACCACAAATCATTAACATGCTTTTCATGAAAATCTTCCCATGTCGAGGAACTTTTCACAACACCGTTACTTTTACTCCATGCTGAAACTCCCAATTTTCTATAAATGTTTCTTACGAAGAAGCAAACTCAAGTTCATAGATATGTACAGTATAAAAAAAAAAAAAAAAAAAAGGAATACTTCTAAAGTTTCTGCTAGAGGTGTTTAATTTAGTTTATGTTTGCTGCACCTGATTTGGTCCAAGTCCCAATTCTTTGTCCAAGCCTTTGTGTTAGAAAGTAAAAAAAAAATATATTCTTTAAAAAAAAACAAAAAAAACGAACAAATGTAAACGTGAGAAGACACTGGTTGATGCGGTCTGACTTTGGACTGTGAGCCTCTTTTAGTTTAAAACTCGTCAAAAGTATTACTTTACAGTGTTTTACAGACAAAATAATAAATTAGACCACCGAGGATGTGGTTTAGAAAAAGGATCTTTAAAAAAATTATAAAATAAATAAATTATGAACGTAACTTGCTAAAATCTATTTTTGTTTACAGAGAAACACAGAATTTGATCATAAGAATAAACTACAAAATATACAGGTACTGTATATATAACATCCTGATTCTTCTGCTTCTCAGTTTAAACCTTTTACACTTCA
Organism: Dolichallabes microphthalmus; assembly: GCA_026413445.1. Lineage (NCBI taxonomy): Eukaryota > Metazoa > Chordata > Actinopteri > Siluriformes > Clariidae > Dolichallabes > Dolichallabes microphthalmus. The sequence continues at coordinate 744,043 of JAOTQY010000045.1, forward strand.
CCTGTACGTGACTTTTACGAGACATTAGTGATAAAACAAAATCCTTTAAAATGACTTTAAAAAACATCTTTCAATAATATATTTATCGGCTTTATGTTTAAAAAGGGGTGAAAATGAGAAACAAAAAATGTCACATGACCTGTATAACGCTAAAAGTTTACTTATGTCATATTAATAAAGGTCGTGGTAGATTGTCTTTGAACTGTAAACATTTTATAAAGGGTTTTTTTTTTTTTTTTTTAATATATGTAATCTGTAAAATCAACATCAACCACAATCGCACTGTCGCGTTTTGCTATTTCTGAATGATGCTAATTTGCACTGAATGAGCAATTTATACCTGAAAAAGGAAAAAAAATGAGTGAATGGGGAAAGAAAAAAAAAAAAGTCATGAAAATAAACCCGTAGCTCATTTGTCTTAGCGATCGCTTATTTTATTCCACAAACGCCACGAGGGTCTTACTTGATGTCTGGCTCCTCCTTCTCGTCTTTGCTTGGCGTGAGCTTCAGGTTGCCCTTCCTGGCGCGCGGACAGCCTGACAAACTAGACACAGAAATAATAAAGTGTCAGACCCGAGACGAGGTTCAGCCGCGCACACGCATGCATGGAGAAGATACGGCTGTTTGGTGGCGTCGTGGCGTTTAAAAGCCGCCAGTCTCGTGTTGAAACAAGGCCGCGATCTTGTCAATCCCAAAATGTCACAAGTGTATTTCATCCTTCATTTAATTCGGAGGATAAGGAGGGTGGGGAGGGGGAGGGGAGGGGGGGGAGTGCTGGATGTAAGAGCTCTCCTACCTTCGATGGGATGCATAGTTTCCTGTAACGTGACCTGAACCGTCACATCCAGGGGTCGGGCACCTGGTAACCACAACGCGGAGCGTGTTAATCTTACTGACAAGTCTCCTGAGGAGCATTTCAGCTAACATACTGATCATGGTCTAGAAGTTAAGTCTTTTGGATGATCTACTACGCCATGTACACCACGCAAACTTAAACGTCACAAAAGTCACGTGTCACATCATCAGGTTTTAAAGCCAGTGTTAAAATCTCTTACTTCAGTTCCTGGGCGTTTGCAGCCATCAGGGATTTGAGGGTCTTGTCGGCTAACGGACATCCAGATACACTACGGGAAAACACACACGCACACACACACGCCCACACACACACCAAGACATTTTTGCTTTAATATAAAATGTGTAAAAACATGTTGAGTAAGACTTTACTCTAGAGCTTTAGTCATATGGGGGACGAGGTACTGCAAACAAGTGTGATGTGCATGTTTATGGTTTAATTAAAATTATGGCGAAATACGTGACGGAACATTTAACATTGATATATACAGTAAATATATATATAATTAGAGCTCATTGTGCAGGTGCAGCGCTACAGTATATGTTCACTTCCATTATTATATTCATTCATTCGTTTGTCTGTACCGCTTTATCCTTCTGTTCAGGGTCGCGGGGGGCCTGGAGCCTATCCCAGGAGGCTTAGGGCACAAGGCGGGGTACACCCTGGACAGGGT
>JAOTQY010000045.1:852169-864636 GCA_026413445.1 Dolichallabes microphthalmus
TTTAAGCAATTTGTTTATTTAACGTTTAAATTTTTTTATTATTATTATTATTATTATTTTATTTTATTTTTATTTATACAATTTTTACATTTAAAATCTTTTTTTTCCCCATTAAGTCATTTATTTTCAGGTGATTTGTATGATGTATTTATTGGACACATAAGCATTTTTAGATGCAATTCATTTATTTTTACATTTAACTTTGTTATCTGAATCTTTTTAATGTGGTTCATACATAAGTCTTATGCAAGTTTTTCCTCATGTAATTTTTACACACTTAGTTTATTTCAATGTGATTTTAAAATTTCTGAGTGTGATTTTTTTTAAATTATGAGCCATTAACTTTTACTTGTCTTTTTACACAATTAATTTTATTACATTTGTTTATTTTCTTCCTTTTTCTGAGAGACATCAATTTTTATTTGAACAATTTATTAATTCTCACATGATTGTTACACAATGTGTTAATTCTCACATGTTAATGTGATGTTAAACTATTTGTTAATTTTCCCATGGAATTTTTACATAATTTTTCTTTTTTACGTGATTTTAACATATGCCTTTTTTTGGGATTACAATTAAACTATTTTTTAATGCAATTTCCATAGGGTGGCACAGTGGCTTAGTGGTTAGCAGTATTGCCTTGTACCTCCAGGGTTGAAGGTTCAATTCCCACCTCGGAGTCTGTGTGTATGGAGTTAATTAAATTTGAAAATCTGTAGGTATGTGTATATATATATATATATATATTTCATACTTTTGACGTAAGGTGAGAAGTGAGTCGCAGTGCTGATGCAGTAAGTAAGTTAGAAAAGCTGAAAAGGTGGAATTGTACAGTGTGAAAGTGGGCCGAGCTCTTTCATTGTCTTATCGCTTAATGAATAAAGTTTAATGAGTTTTTATCCTCACTCTGTTAAAGAGGGCAGCTGAACACTCTGCTCAAGGCGTCTACGCTAGCACAGTTATAGATGTAGAGAGAAACTGGGCAAAAGAAGGTGTTTTTGCTTCATCATTGAGACGATGATTCAGCAGTTTTTCATGTAAATCATCAGAGCAGATCTTGGATGAAAATTTGGCCATGAAAGTTTTTAATTAAAGTCTATGTGTCACTTTAAAATACCCGAACCATATTAAGGATGTTGATGATATGCGTAGCACTTCTAGGCTAATTTGTTGGTTAGTGTTGTTTTTTTGGGATGTCTGATGTCACAGTTGCCACTGTTACTGCTAGCATGATTACAATAGTTATTAATACTGTAATGGGGACAATATATATTATTAGTGATAACTGTTATGATTTGCAGATAGCTCTGAGTAAGTCACCCTATAACACCCCTATAACGTAAACACCTGAAATGGAATTGTCCCTGTGAGTTTTAAGGAAGTTATCCAAACTCGGTGCGCTATAGCCTCGGCCCTCTTCATTAATTTGTCAAGTGGGCACTCCAACTCTTCACCGCAGAGATTTATTCCTCTCAACCTTCAGTTGAAGGAAGTTGTAATCAGTGCCTGTTAGGGGGAAAAAAAAACTTCTTTCCTTCCTTCCTTTCTGTGCACGGCAGAGTGATGAAGCACACAGAGCTGTTAGAGAAAGCAGCCAATTCAGATTGTGATCACGTAAACAATATCACTGGAAAAGAAAAGAAAAGCACTTGTTCGTATCAAACACAGAGACGGAGATAAAAAACAATCATTTGGATTTGACGCTTTATTGCATCTTAGCTAATTTGCATATAAGCAAAAAAAAGATCATTCTTTCATTTGTCTTTGGTGCTGAAATCACTGCCTCGGTATAGAAATACTACATTTTGCGACAACAATCTTTCTGTGGTACCTTAAAGCGTTCTTCAGCTTGCCTTCAAAATATGTCTGTGCTACAGTATATTGGCAATGTTTTGGACATTTTATGGAAGGAGTCTCCAGTGTCAGCTGTGAGGGACTGAGAGGTTTGTTCCAGATGCAGTCGTTCCAGTGGTTTAAAGTATGACATGTTCAAGTGGAAACTGTGTAAAGCTGGCATCAAAGCCTGGATCCACAACATGCTGACTAAATGCTCTTTATTCCGGAGTGTGTGTGTGTGTGTGTGTGTGAGAGAGAGAGAGAGAGAGAGGGAAGAAGAGGAAGAGAAATCCGACACACGGTTGCATAATAACATGGCAAACGTGATGAGTCTGATCCCCTCGCCACAAGGACGTATAATCGCGTTACACCCTCCCCCATCCCTCCCTCCACCCCTCCTACCCTCCTTCCATGCCTTCCATCCCTCTATCCATCCATCCAGCAACTACGCGCTGCGTGACGTCACCGCGCGCGCGGAGGTGGGCACGCTGGGCGGACCCAAAGCAGGGAAATGAAAAAAAAAAAAAAACACAACAAAAAGGAAAGAGAGAGAGAGAGATAAAGAGAGAGAGGAAGGCTTTATGAGGGTTTCGGAGTTCTTCAGCGCACAAACGCCGCAGTCCGTGGATCCGCACGCGCTGTGCGGCTCGACCGGAGAAACAAAGTAACAGATTTTGGTAACAAAAAAGATTCTTTTTTTTTTTTTTTTAAAGGCACGAGGATCAAAGGCGTGTCCGGGTGTGCAGTGGGCGAGGCGACACAAGGACAATCCGCGGCAGAACAGAACAGAAAACGGGTGTGTGTGTGTGTGTGTGTCCGGGGGGAATGAACAATGCCCCAGGTTCGGGTAATATGAAGCGCGGATCGTTGCAGGCGGAGACCGAGCGTTGATGCATCAGAGCCCCGCAGCGTACAGCGCCGTTCCAGCCACAAATCCTCCCCGTTATTTCTCACAACAACCGAGCACGTTATCCTAGTCCTCCTCCTCCTCCTCCTCCTGCGCGTGATGAATTACCAGTCCAGCGTCCCGGTCTCGGGCATCTCGCCGCCGTCGCAGCCGGCCATGCCCGCCCCGGGTGCGGTCCCAGCTCCGGTCCCGGTCCCCGTCCCGCAACCCATGGCGTCTCAGTTCGGTTCCGGATCATCGGGCAGCTCCGGGCCGGGCCAGTTCGGCTCGGGGACGGCGTCGGGCCCCGCGGCTCAGTCCGGCGCTTCGGGCTCGCAGTTCGTCATGTCGAACTCGGCGGCGATCCGAGCCGAGATCCACCGCTTCGAGTCCGTGCACCCGAACATCTACGCCATCTACGACCTGATCGAGCGCATCGACGACCTCGCGCTGCAGAACCAGATCCGCGAGCACGTCATCTCCATCGAAGGTAAGCCGGTGATCACGAGACCTCCGCGAGACCTCGCCACATCATTAGTTAATTAATTGATTAATTAGTTGATGAATTCCTTGCTTTATTCATTCGTCATTTATTCATTCTTTACATCTGAGCTCAACACACACCTTTTTTTTTTTTTTCTTTTTCTTTTTTCTTCCCTGACACGAGTGTGTTTATGGTTAATCACTGATGCGGTCGGGTATCGCGATATTTATTTCCTCTCCCCATTAAAAACAAATTCCGTTGGAACGACTGTAAACAATGCAGGACTTCCCACCTGCACAACGAAATGAAACCACAGAACGTCGAACCACGTGACCCTGTTCAGCATCGGACCAAATGTTGTGATGGAAACGACAGATCACACACACACACACACACACACACTGGAGTCAGTCATACCCGATCCTGATTCAAAGCCAACCCCGTCCCAGTAATCCTGCGTTCACACTAGCGAGCGATAAGCTGATGTTCTTTATTCTATGGATGTTTGTTTTCCGCTATGTTTCTCCATTGTGAGCGAAACAAGCGAAGCGACAAACCTTTGACGTTCTTTCATATGATTTTTCTTCGTCTCGTCGTAGATCCTACCTCTGTTTAAGAGATTTTATGTTGTGAACAAGGCTAAAGAGATCGTTGGTGTGGTAAGTGAGTTGATACTGCGAGCGCTTTGTTAGTCTGCCAATGATGCCAGTTTAAAACCTAGTGCACGTAAACCAAAACCAACCAAATTTTCATACTCGAGACTCGTGGTCAAGCTTTTTGTAGCAATAGTAACCAATCTATACCCTCTAGATTTGTTACTACTGCTACAAAAAGCTTGACCACGCCCACGTTGTTGTTGCCCGAGGTTAACGATCGCTACACATCCATTCGGGACAAAATATTAGATGAACATCTGTTTTTTTTTGTTTGTTTTTTTTTTAAGACAAATTGTAGTAGCTATTTGTAGCTACTGTAGTATATTATCAAAGCAAGGCAACATGCCTAGCTACATACCCTCAGCACATACACTCTTCTTCTTAATGTCTTTAGACACATTTCACAGTAGGTCGTATATGATGCGAACAGGAATTAAAACTGGACTTACTAAAGAAGGAAAGGACGGAAAGGAAACATTGGACTTTAGCAGGAACTACAGATTTCCTTAGAATGGCGGAAATCTCAATTCAAGCTCTGCATGTACAAAACAAAGACTTTATCACCACGGTAAAGGTAGAACCAGTGCATCAATGCACACTTTCATGGTATACCGTAAAACATGGCGGTGGTCGAGATCCACACCCAGGTTCCTGTGATATTTCAGCATTAAGAATGAGGACTATATACTAGTCATGATCTAGTCAGTACTTACAGTATTAACTTTCCTAACCGAAGGACGATTATGAGCAAGTAGCCATGACAACGTTTCCGACTGTTGTTGCCTGTAGCGTAAGGACAGGACTCGCAGGGACCTCCCGATACGATATTATCGCGATATTATATTGCGATTTTCTAGGTATCGTGGCTTTATAAGTATTTAAGTTCAGTATTATTTTTCTCAGATTTTCCTACATTTCCAAATAAACCACACTGCCTGCCAAGGAGTAAATAATGTAGTGTGCGCCACCTGTTGGTTCATAGAGGAACTGTGATATTTTGCCACCTCGAACGCAAACAAAGATGAACAGAAAATAATAAATAAATAAAAAACAGTATATTTTGGAGTCAGTGTGGCGATACAATCCCTTAAACATACTCGTTTCCTGATTAGCGTTCTAGGCCGCGTTATGACGGTTTTGTTTTGGTTACTTAGCGCTGGTCAACGGAGACCACATGGAGACGGTGTGAAGTGGACAGTTTCTTCCAAAATGGGGTAAAAACCCCAGGCATTTTCACCCTACGTTATTTAGTAACACAAGGATTGGAGGGAAGGAAAGTTTTGTGAGGATGCTGTTAAGGCTGAGGGATTAAGCACAATTACTCTTATCAGTCTTCCACAGCTAATTGTTTTCCAATAACATCAGCCCCCCCCCCCCCCACACACACACACGCTACTCCCTGAAGCGTAAAGGAATGGCAGGTTCATGTTCTTCCATCCATTTTCGTTGCGGTAAATGTTGATGCTCCAGCAGCTGTGAGCAGATCTTCCCAGACCAGCTTCTTCTCCGTCTTGAACTTACGTCTACGCTAGAAACGCTAACGTTCTGGAAGGAAACGAATCGACGCCTTCTGACCAATCCGATTCGAGAATTCTAATGACGCACTCAAGGTCTTTACTCCTCGCGTCTGAAGAGCAGAAGGTTTGTAAAGGAATTGTTTAGACTACACATGACCCTTTGTGCCATTTTTGTTCATGATACAACATGCACGCATCTGACTGCTGTTCAAGTGGCACTTTATCTAATTCGGCTCCCGTTTATCCCTCGACAGACTGGAAATCGGTAACGTTCGTGTCAACGCTGTTATTCTTCTAATCCTCATACTTGAGGCGGGAATGTATGGGAAAATAATCAACACTCTGGTGGTGTGATCAAGCTGGGTTCCTGATACAACGCCAAGGTCGATCGTTTTGCTTTAAAACATTTTAAAGCCTTATTATAAGACCATTTCTGATTATTGACTGGTATGGCATCATTTTTTTTATTTTTATGTTTATACTACTTGTATTTCTTGTTTTGGGTGCTAACGTTACCGTAATTATGCCAAAATCCATTGTGAGGAAAAGTGATTATGCAACGAAGAGTTAATTTAAATGTTAATCTGTGCACATTTTCCCATTCGTTGTGGAGCACGCAGCTTGTATGGTGGATGCACAAGAGTTAAAGACAAATGTGTGTAATTGTTGATGTGGCGACGTATTCTTTTGGAAGGAGTCTCCAGTGTTGGCCCTGAAGTTAACACCAAAAGGGGAAATTCAGCCCTTTTACAAGACGTAAGCGCTCCTCTCATGGCCACGATTGTAGAAAACTAATCAACACCTGCTGAGAAATTAAAATCCTGACCTTTCATGCAGGTTGAACATGACTGCTTTCAACCTAGAACTGTTTGTTCCTTTTTTTTAAAAGCATTTATCTTTTAATCAGCCTGGAGATTTTTGGTGGACGAGTGGACGAGTGGATAATCACTCGGCGCCTGTGATGAACCCCTTACACGCCGCTCAAAAATAGACATTTTTCAGACAGTGGTATCGGTCCCTGGTATCGGGAAAATGTGGTATCGAGGCCGATACCCGATACCGGTATCGGTGCATCCCCAAGATCTGGTGATCCCCTTGAAAGATGAGGTGTAAGATTTAAAAGATCGTTTTAAAAGATGTTTCAAGGGTTGGTTGACTGACCTCAGCAGAGGATTAGAAAAATTGTTGTCAATTAATCAATTAAAAATGTAAGCTAGTTAATCACACTCTGTGATTAATCCAAGTTTTAAAACACCCTTGGGGGTTTATTTGTGATGTGCTTGGAATAAAGAAATGCATGACAAACTGGATAGAGGAAACCGATTATGCAGTTTTATAAAATCTCAAACGTTAACATTTAACAAATGCTGAATTAAAAGCTCTGAAACCAGACCGGCGCCGCATGCAGTGGCTGGGAAGTACGGGGGCGTGGCAACCTTCCGACGGCGGGGCTCGAACCCGAATCCTCAGATAATAGCCTTAGGCTATTAGTTCCTCTTGAAGGTCGCTCGAGCACACGGCATCGCGATTATGGGAAGCCATTAGGGACAAACTTGGTCATGTGATTAATTGGCGTTAAAAAAAAAAAAAATAGTAATGCGTTAAAATTCCTAGACTGACCACGTGTTTAAATCCTATTTTCTAGTCCTGTCGCTCTTAACAAACCCACCGAACACTTTTCTTCATTGATCTCTTTGATCATTTTCTAAACTGTTTCATGCAGTGTACTCGCACCTTTCCCAAATACCCATTGCTCCTCCCCTGAGGACTCGGGTGGAGCTTTCTGTCTATTCCTAATGCCGTCTCCGGTTATCGGTCTTAACGAACCCAACTGGGTGTCGGGTTCAACTGGACCTGCTTGGTGCTGTCCGGTTCTCCTTTCTGATTGGGTGTCGATGGGCGCAGGTGCGAGATGTGCAGTATGTTCTTGTTGCCATAGTAACAGCTTGTACATCGGCCACTTCAAAAGATTCCTGTTCCCGTTAAAACGATCGAACATTTCTGGAAGGAGTCTCCAGTGCGAGCGGGTAGCGGTGAAGCAGCGAATTGTTTCAGGAGTAACATGACGTGCAACGTAACATCATGACGTCATTCTTGACGAGTCCACGCGGATCTCCCGCCCACAACGCCCTGAAGGTTCGCTCTTGACTCGGGCCTTCATCGTTTGTCCACACATGCTGTAATCAGACACGCGCTGGCGTATGTGGACTTCTGGAGTTTTCTCCGTCGACTCGGCGTGCCGAGGTTATTAGAAGTCTCGTAGTCGATAAATGCTCCTGAACTTAACTAGCGTTTAAAGGTCATGTTTGCGTCAATAATTATTACACTCAGGATGATGGAGACGGAGAGCTGATCGAGAGCGAGTGCCGGATTACACCCCGTCGGAATGTTACCAAAAAAACAACAACAAGGGACTAAACGCTTGCGATATTAGCATGCACACGGTTTTGACATTAACGTCACGTATCGCTTTGCACAACTGGATTCTCCGGTCCATTCCTCCTCCCCAGATGTGTGCACTCCGTCTTTAATTGTTTTCATTTTTTTTAATTGAATAAATTGTATCAAAGTGTTTATTTTCTTGTCCTCAGATGATTTGCACGCGGATTGGTTTCTGATTAAAAAACAACCGCCACCAAATGAACGGCGCGTGTGCTGGTGCTGCATTCTCATGTGGCTCTGAACTGCCATTTAATGCGTCAAAGTGAAGAGAGAGAGAGAGAGGAAAAAAAAGTCCGAAGAGAGAATCTATGCAGCACTCTTCACTGCAGCAAACCTTGTGGAGCTGGAACAGTGGTGTTTTGGATGTGTGTGTGTGTGTGTGTGTGTGTGTGTGTGTATATGCATGCACACACCATCTCACACACACACACACACACACACCCACCTGTACGCCTGGACTGCAGACTTTTGCTGCGGTTCTGCATTAAAGCTCGGTGCTGCCTGTTGCTTAGAAACCGGAGGCTCGTAGTTTTGCTGAAGATGAAGAACAGGAATTAAAAAAACTAGAAGAAAGAAAAAAAAGAGATGTGATTGCGCGGCTTCGGTCGTCCGGGCGTGTTTCGGAGAGACTGTTACACGTGACAAACGGATATAAACGTCCCAGTTTACACCATGGTCTCGATAATGCGTTCTGCTGGAAAGATATTTACTGTGTGTGTGTGTGTGTGTGTGTGTGGGGGTGTAAGCTGCAGGACTGATTAGCATGAAGAAATAGTTTATTCTCCCAGTTTTTGCATAAATCCATCCATTTCTGTCAGTTTATTATAAACTCATCGTCAGGCTTTTACATGATGAATATGTAGATTAGAAACTGTACAGTTCTCACTGTTTTATTATAATTTATTTATTATTTGGAATGCGAGTAAAAACCCCCTTTATTTCTCTATATAATCCCCAGCTACACTAATGCGCTCATGCCAGTGTGTCACTAGTGCTTTAATACCATCAAGGTAAAAGGTTTTCTCAGGACGCCGGAGACATGAGTCATACCTGAAACACCGGCCTCCCAGGAACTCCTTTAATGGTGTTTACAAACAAGTGGAAATGTCTTGGAGTGAGAGGTCAGGACTGTATGGGGGGGGCGTGGCCGGCCGAGTTCCTGTAATGTACAAGTGGTGTTGGTGAATGTGGTTTACTGCGACTAAGAGTCTCATCACCGCAAGTCTTCTGTAAATGTCAATCAATTTTACGCCTTCATTCACGAGGAATTTCATCACGAGTCCCAGGTTCGACTCGAACGGCCCTCGTACTGATGTGCGTGTCATTGTAACATAACAAAAAACAAAAGCGTTTACACATGTCTTATGATTTGGCTGATCGACTTTTAAATCTTGGAACGGTTTGTCTACGTGCTTTGCTGGAACTTGCCTGGAAGCCACGCCCATTCATAAAATCTTGGCTGGTGCTCTACTCACTCACTCACCTTCTATACCTCTTTATCCTGTATTCACGGGTGCGGGGCGCTGGAGCCTATCCCAGGAGACTTGGGGCAGGAGGCGGGGTACACCCTGGACAGGGTGCCAATCCATTGCAGGGCACACACACACCTATAAACTCACACACTACGGGCAATTTGGAAACACCAATTAGCCTAACCTGCATGTCTCTGGACTGTTGGAGGAAACCAGAGTACCCGGAGGGAACCCACCAAGCACGGGGAGGACATGCAAACTCCATGCACACAGAGACGCGAATCGAGCCTGGCTGGGAATCGAACCCGGACCCAGCCGGTGCAAGGCGACAGTGCTATGAAGGGTTTTTGAACTTTAAGTATGTAGCTAAATGTAAAATGTCCAGATGGTGTGTGCGCTCGTATATCAGAGCCACCGCGGCAATCCTAAAAAAAACCTCTGCCTTTTAACCTTGGATATAATTGAACATCGCGACTCGTACTGTACTCCTCACTGACGGTCAGGAAACGTTTGCGTACGATTGCGCGGAAGCGTTTAAATCGATTTGTTCCCGCTGTGCAAGAGACGGAGAAACATGGCCTCCTGATCCATGGTCTGCTTGTCATATGAATTGGAGTTCTCTTTTTTTGGGGGGGGGGGAGGGGGGGGTATATTTGACAGCACGTGCCTTTCCCATAAAGGCCTTTTGTTGAGATGTGTTAGGATCCCTCGCCGTGCTGTCAATCACCGCTTCCATTCAAGACGCCATTCACAAGTTATGCAAATGAGGACAACTTTTGGAGCTGACCTGTGACCGTCATCGCGCTTCTGAGAAGGACAGAGTTTGAAAGGTTGCGTGGCGGGCCACACGTGAGGCGGTTCCTGCCGTCGCTTGGCGCCGTGGCGACAAGAATCTGATGTTATTCCCTGAACGAAGAAGAGAAAGTAGGCCATTGTAACAGCAAAACAAAGGCTCTCTCTCTCTCGCTCTCTCTCTCTCTCTCTCTAAATTCGCCCAACGGGTCGTCATTCCCCTCGTCTTTAGAGAGCACGCGTGTCCTTTTTGCTTCGCCGTGGGGACTGAACGATATTAGCGCTGCTTTGAAGGTGACATTTGTCCAGCAATTAGTAGTGATGGTTAGACTAATATTACACTAATGAGACCTTTTGTGTTGTCATCCAGCAGTCATTTCCATTTCCCTTCTGTCCCTTGGTCTCGTTTATCAAGCGGGACGCCGATGCATTTTGTGGAACGAACCTCGCTAATGCGTCAAATTAGATAATTAGCGAAGAGTTACTGCAGGCAATTTGTAATTGTTACATTTGCGCACGATTTTAACAAAGTTCGACAAAAACTTGACACACACACAAAATTAACTAGTTCATATGGATGCCTTGAAGGAAAGTGGACTCTTAGGGAGCGGTCACATGACGATATTTGTCTGTACTTGAGTAAAATTGCGAATTGCCACTCTCCGATACAGCAGGTGGCAGTATAGAGCTTGTTTCCTCATGACCAACCAAGAAAAACTAAAATAAGACGAAGGACAAGGAAGTCAGTCTTCACACTACGACTAATATTACTGCCGTTTCGGAAAAACAAACATCAAAATTCCTTCCTACTTCCTCAGCTGCGGCCGTGTAGGTCAAAGGACGAGATTGGCACCGATGACATCGCCTTCTAAACAGCGGTCCATGTCCTTGGTCAGGTGCAATTGGGTTCCATATCCAAATTTGAGCCGTACCACGCTCGAGACCACTTTTGAAGCAGACTAAGCGAAATTGGACCCGACTTTGTGGGGACGAGTGCGATCCTCACACGCCCCTTCGAATACGAACCTTGTTGATCTAAGAAGAATCCTTGGCTCAGTGTGGAATGTAAGGCATGAATCAATAACTCGCCGCGGGTTATCGGTCAAAATAGTTCCATAAATCTATGACGCAAACAGATTTATGGAACTCTTTCGCTTTTGAGGACATTTCCAAGGCATTCCAGCGGAAGGTGATCAATTAAACTACATGCTAGGATGGGGGGGGAACACAAAACCACACACCTGCGGTAGTGGTGTGATGGAGGCATCTGGAAGAAGGTCATGCTGGAGATTTGGCGAAGCCCGAGCGAGATGATGCAATGTCTCTGGAGCTGAGGGAAGAAACGCCGGATAGGCATCTGGAGCAGTGCGGCGGAGCTCGTCGTCAGGATCAGCAGGGCTGCTGAGTAACAGATGGCCAATGACCTGATGAGAAGAGGTTTGGGAGAGCTCGGAGCCAAACATGGCTGGAACCCTGGATCTCCTTGGCACGGAGACAGAGACGGTCACGTGCTCACTCACTCTCTTTCGCTGTATATGAATTGGACTTATGGATATCTGGCGTCGCAAAATCCAACAATGGAAGTCCTTCCAAAAATCCTAAGTCTGGATCACGTTTGTTACACGTGACGCTTTTATCCAAAGTGACCTTGAGACAGGTTACGAGTGAGCAGTTACAGGAGTTCACGTCTTTCACGTCCGCGCTGGAATTTGACCTTCAGGCCTGTAGCCCATGACCTTTAGGGGGCTACCTTTGGTTGTGATTATTGAGCTCTGGGCTTCCAGTAGGTCTTTAAATACGAAAAGCTGGAGATGTAGCGTCAAGCCATCGACTAATTGAACCGTCCATGCTATGTTCAAGGAAATGAAATGGACCTTCTCAGTTCTGAGTATGGAACAGGGGCAGGTCATGATTTTCCTAGAGGATGTTTAAGTTCTTCTGCTACTTTTTCACCTGCAAGTTCATGTTTTCCATTTTATCTTAACCAAATATCTTAATGGCCTTTTTTGTGGTGACTGTTAACACATTTGTATGATGGATGGATGGAAATCTCTAAATCTAAATACACACACGCAGTTCGCACTGAAGCTTTCACCGTCTTTTTCATCGCAACACCGCTGCTTTGCTAGCAGCACGGCGGCACACCGGATATCGCCATGACGTCATAAACACGACGCTTTCTGGGGGAGTTTGCATCTTTTCATGAGACGTACAGTAGTAGCTGACAATCCTGAAGGTTGATATTCTCTCTCTCTCTCTCTGTCTGAGGAAGTTCGTGGGCGTCGCATGGGTGTCGAGTGAGTTTTACTTGTTTGAGTTTTTGCTCTACTACACCACACAATATCCCACGTCATGTTATAAAATGAGTGATGATGATGA
>JAOTQY010000045.1:1081400-1091879 GCA_026413445.1 Dolichallabes microphthalmus
CATCCACCATCATTTTGTGGCTTTTGTAAAGTATCGGTTCAGGCACCGTTTTGGCACCGGTACCGTTTTAAAAGTATTGATTTGGCACCGGTATCGAAAAAAAACCAAACGATACCCAACCCTAAATGTATGTTATGTGATATCTATAACATAATTAGTATGTAGTTATAAGATGATAAGTCAAGCAGATACGCCTCCCCTGGCTGACTGCTGATGTTTAAGGGGCGTGGCTCAGCAATAGACACTGAAACAGCGCATTAGATAAAGGAGTGAAATAGAGGAAGCTTTATATATAGAAAAATTAAACTAAACAAAAAAAACGAGTTTAATGAGGATTATATGAAGGAGGGATATTTTATCTGGAGACACCTCATCTGAGACCTGCATTGTTAAAGAAATAGTACCTTTAAGGCACTTTAGCTGCTCGCTCCGCTCGTCTGACTCGTGTGATGTGGAGCAGAGCTGCTGTTGAGCTCGTCTTCCTCCTCCTCTTCCTCCACCCAGCCTCCCAGCCGGAGAGGCGAGGGCACCGTCAGGCCGGGCGGGTGCATCTGGGGCGTCGGCACTAGCGGTGAGATGGATATTTTTTTATTTATTCAAACGTTCAAAAAACTTACGATATACTAAAATACATACAGTATGTATCTGTGCCTGACTCACGCACTCGTATAAACACTGAACGTTATTAATATGTACTCGTGCTGCTGCATATTCTTAAAATCAAACGCTCACCAGAACCGGCACCAAAGTCCCTCAAGGCGACGTGAGGATGTCCGTGTGCGGGTCCGCGCTGACACTGGAACTTCTGCTGATGCACCTACGAGACACCGAGACAGTTATCTTAATTGGGGGTTCATAAGGTACATCATGTACATACAGGTGAGACATTCAAGGGGAAAACACAGCGAGTGTTACAGATCTACACCGCCGAGAGGTGCTGCAGCGTAGGATTTCTCCGGCACTGACCTCGTGCATGTAGATGGCGTGCAGGCTCATCTCGGCCGTGGCGAACTCCGACAGGAGGGCCGAGCTGGACTGGAGGTACGTCTTCGTCTCGCTGGCGCTCATGCTAGATCGTAACGGAGAAAGAAAGCTCGAATCAAACATCTACGGTACGGCTTAACTCCGGTGAACCTATAACCTGTGTTAATTACGCAACTTAATTCCTACGAATGGATTAGCTCTGGACCGACGCTAATCGGCACTGCTGTTTAATATTTGAGTTTGTTGAGATGACTCTGGCGAGTCCTTGTGTTTGGTGGAATGTGAGCACCTCTCGGCGGCAGCGCTGTGGTACATCATGGGGCCTTCGTGGTGTTGAGGATGGGCCGGAGGATGGAGGGCGTGAGGGCGCGCGCGCCCGGCGTGAGGCTGCTGAGAGGAAGACAGCGACGCTAGGACGCTCGCGGCGGCCGAGGCGGTACTGCTCGGAGAGACGAAGCGACGGCTCCACCCCGGCATCCCGGACGCCGTGAGGACCGGATGAGCCAGGACACTCGCCAGGAGGGTATCGGGCTGAAAGGGAGATGATAGCTTGTCATGCAGTGACACTCAGACTAAAAATGACTGTTTAGAGATACAGAGGCTAGAGTTATTCTGTTTGTCTTTTTTTGTTTTTTTTTTAATAATGTTGATGCTGAGAGGTGCGGATGTAATAACTCACGGCAGTGGCGGAGTCGTTGGAGAGCAGCGAGGTGCAGAGCGGAGCCTCGGAGAGCAGGAGCTGAGGGTTCGGGCCGGCCTGGGCGTCCTGCTGCACCTTCTCGCGCATGTGGCTGATGAACAGCGAGCTGTCCTGAGGAGGCTGCCAGCGAGGGTTCGTCAGGGTGAAGTGCACCAGCGACAGCTCCGTCTTGCCGTTCTCCGCCTGCTGGTACACGGACGCCTCGGTCTGGCCCTCGGACATCCACTGAGCGCGGAGGAATAACGATAAACGGTGTTAAAGTAGTGCAATTATTCTATATATATAAAATCCGTTTCCATATTTCTCACTGTATAATGATTAAAAGTGAAACCTGTGGGTTGCCATGTCGGCGGATGTCCATCTGCGCGAAGGAGCAAATGTCGCCGACGCCCACGACCTCGACGGTGAAGTTGCGCAGGAAGTCGATGATCTCCAGAGACTTGCTCCGGAGGACAAAAATGAGGATGAAGGGTGTGATGATTGGACTGAGCAGCTCCTCCAGTATGAACACCTGCAGAGAAATTATTTACTAATATCGTAAAAAAGTGCAGACTGCCGGTGCGGCGGTACCTCGGCATACGACAGAGAGCCCCGCCCACCAAATTTCCGCCTTAAGAATTCACATTTTTTCACTAATTATGCCTCGTCAAGCATTTTCGGGCGTATGAGCGATTGAGCGCGGCTACTTCTGGTAGCCGGTTGCCTTCCATAATTCGTTTGATTGTGTAAAGGTGATTTGCGACAATGACAATTGTTAAAAGCGCTAGACAAATAAAATTAAGTTGAACATATTTGCGCCAGTTGAAAACAAATTCACACATTTTTTGTGGGTTTGTTTTTTTGTTTTTGCATTTTGTGTAAGATTTCGTGAAGACCCAGCACCACGCCTCTCGACAGTTACTGTATCAAGGACGGTATTAAGAAGAAAAGGGAGCCGCTTTCGGTTTGGTTCTTAAACCAGCCGGGGCCATTGAGCATTGGTGCAATTAAGGTTACATGAGCTTTAATGTCTATTTATTTCACGTTTTACTTCATTTACATGTATTTTTCTAAATGTTTTGATTGTATTAATGTGGCAAAACATGATTACAGTGTTGGAAATTGGTGATATTAGGGCTGAAACGATTCCTCGAGTAACTCGATTACAAAAAATGATCGAGGAAAAATCTCCCGCCTCGAAGCTACTTCTAATTAATTTTAAAAGCTTGCGTGAACAGTTTAGCTGTGTATTGATTTGAGGGCGCGTTCGGTTGCGAGCTGCAAGATGGAAGGGAGCGATAAAAATACCAGCGAACCAAGAGATGAGAACTTTTAGTTCTGACAGTTAAGTTGTACAACTTAGTGTTTTTGTATAATTATTGATTTTAAGGTTTGCCTTAGTTTTTTTCATACTTAGTCATTTGAAATACCTTTAAGTTTTTGCATCTGAGAAAAGGCTTTAAAATAAGAATGTATGGCACTGTGTTTATCCGATTAGTCAATTAATAGATAAAATTTTTGGTAGAATACTCGATTACTAAAATATTCGATAGATACAGCCCTAGTAACATTGGTAATATTGTTGGGGGTCTGGAACGGATTATCTGCATTAACATTATTCCCTATGAGGCAATGCGTTCCACAATACGAACTCGGCTCCGGGACGGATAATATTCGAATGCCGAGGTGCCGCTGCTTTACTATGAATTTCAGATGGCAGAATCTGTCTCGGCTGTACGTTCCTCACCGCTTTGTACTGGTAAAGCTGCGCCATCTCGTCACGCGTCTCGCTCTTGTTAGCGTTGCCTTTCCAGTGATCGGGCATGTAGTGGATGTGCGCCAACACACACTGTAGCAGCTGCTCCGGGCACCACACCATATGCTCATCTGGTATAAAGGACCTGACGGAGAGCACAAAGCCACAAGGTTACGTCCTCACAGGTGGCCCGGGTTACACTTACGACAACTGTTTATTTACAAATATAGAACCATTAAATACCACACACACACTGGTTTGAATAAGCAGATTTCCAGAGTTCTTACCTGGCGACGGTGATGATGACGCCGAGAGCGGTGCCTGCGGTGAGGACGTGCTGGACGGCGAGGACGTCTTCGTCGTAAACGGTGAGCGCGACAAGCACGGCGAGCAGCGAGCCGGCGAAGAAGGCCGCGCTCCGAGCCAGGACGGCGAGCAGGGGCGAGTTGAAGGCGTTCATGTATTTGGCGGCGGGGCGGTACGCGCGGCCGAGGCGTTCGCGCAGCTCGTGGTCCAGCTCGTTAAAGTGGCGTAAGTAGAGGCGCCCATAGAGCGACCAGCGGCGCGTACCTAGGCTGCCCGGTTCTCGCTTGATGGCCTCGGCGTAGCTGAAGAAGGCGTAGAGCGCCTGCCACACCAGCACTAACGGACACAGGAGCAGGTTGGCCACGCCCGCCAGCAGGATGGTGCGACTCAGCTGCCGCGCCAGCTCCAGGCGCTCGCTCGCCCGCTTGTACTTCGGATGCAGGCTCCATTTGTTCTGGAAGGGCGAACCGGGCCCCCAAAACAGGATGAGCTCGAAGTTGTACTTGAGGCCCTGCGTGAGGAAGACCACGTCGCCGAGGAAGGGCACGCGCAGGTGCACGGGCAGCAGCGACTTGTTGATCATGGCTACCGTGTAGTTCTTGAAGCGCAGGATGCGGTGATAGATGTCCAGCTCGGTCAGCTCCTTCTTGTGGATGCACATCTGCTGCTCGCGCTGGAGCTTGATCAGGCGCCCCTGCACTTCCTGCCAGCTGAAGTTGCACAGCTCGTCCTGCCGGTCGGGGGAAAACAAACAAACGACGAATTAATTATGTGATCTCGCGGACACGTCTTTTATTAAAAGTGCACTCCATCTCACGCCGAGCTCACCATGCTGATCTTCAGGGCTTTTATATAAAACTGCCGGATCTCCCAGTAACTCAGCACGTTGCAGATCACCTTGCCGAGCCGGTAGATCCAAAAGATGGCGGCCATGATTAGGAGGAAGATGATCCAGCTGTTGTCTTGGATCCTGAACGCAACACATGAGGCAGATGTTTTTTTCTTCTGGTGCATTCTCATCTATTTCAAATACGTCGCACCGTTCTACAGATGTTACTTTATGGAAGGCGATCAGATTTACGCTGGCAGCTTAAAAAATAAAGAATATATCATGAACTATATAAAGCCTGATACAAAAGCAATTTGTCACAGGAGACACTCCAATTGTTCTGCAGCACTAACTCTCACTTTATTTTGCCTTTATTTATTATGCTAATAAAATATTGTGCAACCGTTCAAACAAAGAAAGAAATATGATTAAATTTAAACAGGACAGAACAGAACACTATTTTCTCAAATCCCTTCGAACGCAGGCAAACCCTGGCACGCTCTGTTCTTGGACCACGTCGTCTCTGATAACCGACATGTTGTTGGTAAACGATGATCAGGATGACCTGTACGAGTCACAAACTGCTCCTGGAAGCCCTTTTAGTTATAGTTACAGTCCTGCTGGAGTCCTTGCTTGATTTAGACAGATTTTCTCACACATTTAAAACTAGCAGGGCTCGCAAAATCGCTAGCCCGACGTCCCGGGGCTATTGTTTCTTCCAGTCGGGCATCGATAAGCCGCTGTCGAAATACTGAAACCGCGTTTGAACTCGCACTTATTTTGTACTTTCACTTTGAGATCGCGCGAACTGTGTATAGAGAGCGGCAGTACTGATTGGTTAGTGACGGATTAATTGCGCACCAATTCCTCTGACATCGTCTCATCGCTCGTTATCTTACGATTCAAACGTGACGAGTGAAATCCCCCGCAGCTTAAACATGTGATCGAGGCCGATTGCGTAGAGAACTTGCGCAGAAAAATCGTTGACCGTTATGTGTGTGCGTGTGAGTAAAAATTACGCAGGTATTTTAGTTCTGCTGAGCCAAATAAGACGGGTCAGGGTGAAGAAGGGACAGCCAAAAAATAAAAAGCCTCTCACAAAGCGGAAAAGTCACGACAAATCAGACTATGCGGCAAAAACAAAGCGTTTCATGGACAAAAGAATGTCTGTGGCTGGAATATGACCAGCTAAATAACGTAATGTTCTGCCGCATGTGTCGCGACTTTCCCTCGATTTCTGACTGGGACCAGTAATTTTAGGAAAGACCCCATCAGGAATCTCTGCATCACAAGACATGAGGTGGACAGTCTGCAGCATCTTAACCAGAACACACACCAAGTGCAAAAAACATACTAAAAATAAACCAAGCACAACAAAGTCCTGAAAAAGATGTTTAGAAGAGCGTATGATATTGCAAAGAGTGAACTACCATTGGCAAAATGTAGCAGGTCTTCGCAAACTTCAAAAAGCAACGTCGAGTGGCGTTTACTCATCATCCGCGACTTCAGTGGGAATTTCAGATTCAGAATCGAACAAATACCAATTCATCTTCTACACGGTTCTTACAAGTTCATAGAAATGTCTGTTCAATTAGAACTGAATATGTGAGTTGATTTTAATTTTTATAAAGTTGTAACTTGTGTTTTAACAATTTTTTTTGATTGATGTTTTGTTTCCTTTACAATATTATACATTAAAAATAATCTTTTTTATTTGGGCTACTTAAATTTATTTTGGGCTGCCAAAAACTGAAGAGTGCCTGTCCGAAGACCTACCAGGAATTTTGAAATTTTGAAATTTTTCAATAATTTTCAATGATTTCAATCGTCCCCGATGAGCACTGTGAAAAAGCTCTACGTAAATAAAAAATGAATCGAACTGAACTGAATAAATACTGTAACAAGCCTAAAAGAAAGGGTCACTGGGGCTGTGCTATAAACAATAAACAACCTGATTTAAAAAAAAAAAAAAAAAAAAAGAACACCAGATAAACAGATCTTCTCAGAAACCATATCTGTTCCATGTAGAGTCACAGAAATAGCAAAACCCGAGACAGCAAGTTCTCTAGGCGGATGTCGCAATCCAGGTAGTGTTTGTTTACAGGCTGGATATCGCAGAGAAGAAGAAAGAGGAGCTGGAAGGAAAAAAAGGACAGCTGGACTGAAGTGATGAAGATGAAATCGAGTTCAAATTCTCTGTTCTGATTGGTCAGAAGGTGGTGAAGGATTAGGTGCCACACGTGATCTGAGCATAATAATAATAATAATAATATTGAGAAAGCACTGGCGTTTACTTCCTAAAGAAAACCATACAGCTGTTGACGTGGTGATGTTTTCCAGTAAGATGTTTATTTAGTGTCAAAGCTAAGAATAAAAGAACCATCCGGCCAAAAATGCTCATTCATTTGTTAATAAACACAAAAGAATAAGAATATAAAAGTACCAAATAAGAGGGAAAAAAAGTACAAATATAGAACAATGCATAAAAACCTTTAGCTGTAAAAAAAAAAAATAATAATACATTTACATTTTGTAAAAACAATTTAAAGTAGAACTGAAATGGAATTGGGGAAAAGAAACCAAGTCCAGTCATGAGCAAGACAAAGTGCAGAATAACGTGCAGTGTCAAAGTTCAAAGGTTAGTAGACGACGGGAGTCACCGGGGACCGCCTCACCGCAATTTTGTTTACAAACATTGTGAAACAGATCGTTTTGTTACGACTCTAAACAAGCTCCGATCACACATGACGACGCTGTAGTGCCTCTGCCAATGTGTCAGTAGTTACTAGTGCACCACCTGTAGGATGCTTAAAGAACTGCAGCGTAAAATTAAATGTAAAATAAAATCTATAATAAAAGCGTCAGACCGACCTCTCGGCGCACTGCTCAGGCGGCAGGATGGCGTCCGGCAGCGTGACCTTGGTCCTGTCGAGCGGGTTCACGCCCGGCCCGGTGTGGTTCACCGCCCGGTTGGCGAACAGCACGTCGTACTCCACGCAGTTGAAGAGAAAAGTGGTGAACGTGACCACAAACAGGAACTGCCTGCAACACGCAAAGGATGAGAGCATCTCGGGTCAATTCTCAAATCTGATTGGTTTTCATCAGGAGCTCCATTTGAACTCCTCACGTGTTGAAGTAGGCAAACCGCCGCGGTGTACGAGGAAATCAAGTCTACTCACACGAGCTCGAAGAACTCGGACATCATCATACAGGAGAATCCATTCTTCTGATGGAAATGATATATGTACACGAGCTCGGTTAAGGAATAAACATGATTCCTAGTGACGGATCTTTTATGAAACATTACAGGTAAAGAAACATAACGGAAGGATATTCTTGTGAAGAAGTTGTCAAGGTTCTTGATATGGTGCCAGGAATCTAGGAAAAAACAAAGAAGACAGGGTTTCCTCAGTGACAACGAACATATTACACAGATTTCAATATTAAATGAACAAATCATACATAAGCGCTACATTAAAGTGCCGCTGCAGGACACGGCACCATGTCTTTACGCTCCATACAGTGGAGGAGCAGAAACCAGTCTCAGAAGAATTTCTTTTACTCCAAAACAAGTAACAGTACACTATAAAAACTTTTTTATTCTATATTTGTTAAAAGATTTAGATCATCAAACAAATTTTAATATTACACCAAGATAACCAGAGTAAAGGCAAAATGCAGTTTTTAAATCATGATTTAATTTACTACAGGGAAAAAAAGGCGATCTGTCCCTATGTGAAAAAGTAATTGCCCCCTAAACCTTATATCTGCTTGTCCCATCCTTGGCGGCAACAACCACAATCAAGCGTTTGTGAAACTGGCAATGAGTCTTTCACATCGCGGTGGAGGAATTCTGGCCCGCTCGTCTTTGCAGAATTGCTTCAATTCATCCACACTGGAGAGTTTTCGATCATGAACGGACCATTTAAGGTCCTGCCACAGCATCTCGATTGGATTTAAGTCAGGACTTCGACTTTTCCACTCCAAAAGCTTAATTTAGTTTCTTTTTGAGTCATTCACAGGTGGACTTGCTGGTGCGTTTTAGATCGTTGTCCGGCTGCATAACCCAAGTGTGAGGTCACTCTACAATATTCAGAAAATGTATACAGTCTTATATATTATATGGAAATTTAACAGAATTTACATTGTTACAAAATCAGTAAATTATACTGTGCTTAATTGTTCTTAATAGTTTAGTGTTTAGTTTACCCATGTAAAATTATACATTGCCACGGAAAAAAGACATAAAAAATTAAAGGAGGGTATTTGCGGTTCCTGCGAAAATTCCGGGGGTTTCCATGAAAAATTATTAGTTAAGTTCTAGGGGAAAATCCACCAACGAGTGAGGCCACGAACTCTGAGCCGTTACTTCACAGGGTTCGACTGCACACGCATCGCGTTTAAAAGTGGTATAATGTTGCAGTTCCTGTATGATCCTACAGATGGTGCTCTACTGACTATTCATACAGCGCAGCATCGTGTGTGGTAGGAGCGAACTACGAGTAAGTTTGTTCAGAATTGTAATAAAATCTGAATTTTTTTACGTTTATAAAAATTCCGATTCTATCACAGTTCTATAAGTATCGAGATTTTATATATTTTTTTTGTGCAACACAAATCGAATCACTATCGGTATCATGATAACATCGTATCGGGTGATCCCTGGTGATCCCGGGATCCTAATGAATACCGCCATCATCTCCTCTTGATACCTTTCAGTCCTTCTGGCACATGAATCAACAGATCCTCCTCTCCCGGAGGCGAGTCCTCCTCGTAATCCTCTAGTCTCTGGTACTCCTGGTAGGTTTCGAAGTCAGCCATGGCTCTTCACATTCTTTCTCTCTCACGTTCAGTCGTTCATCACAGGTCCTTACGCAAGGAAAAGAAAAAAAACAACAACAACAAGGACGATGGAATGAAAAGAGATTTACACGACAGCTCTGACCGACACCAGTCTGATCTCTGATCTCTTTTTATTCTCAGAGGTTTAAAAATAACTTGGACATGAAGTCATATTCTCCAGCATCCTGTTTATCTTCTTTTCTTTCTAAGAAACATGTTTCACCCTAGGTTAAAAAAAACAATACATGTTTAATAGATAACTAATGCTATGTCAATATCTATGCTTTGAACTTCATTATTATATTTATGATTATTATTATTATACTTCTCCTGGAGATAAACACAGCTATCTGATATGACACCAGCCCAAACTGTGACATTGCGAGGGCCCGTATCCTAAACCCCCCACTCCAGCACTTCGGAGTGCACTACACAGGCTGAAGGATAACGCCGCGGTAGGGCACCTATACAGCCAACAGGAGGGCCAATGAGACACCGCCAACATCCCAGCAGCATGACACGATGATTTATTAAAGATGAAAATACGCATAAAAACACACACACTCGAGATAACGTTAAACATTTTAACTTTACTTAAAAACCTTTACAGATACAAAAATGCAAATAAATATCATCCTGTTTTAGGCTAACCGAGTAAGCTAACAGCTAGCCGGAGAAATAACTCACAATACGGTTTACACAAACAGCTAACTCAGTCTGCTCGCTTTATACTGTCTTGATGACTGTAATATTTAATTTGCCTAAAAATTTTATTTTAAATAAATTATAATGTTTAATAAACTCAGGTCTCACCAGCAGGACCTCAGCGCTTTTGTGCCGTTGCGCTTTTCTCTCCTTAACAAAAACAGACATGTCAACAGACCACCGTGTCGTCAAGGTGACGTCAGGCTGACGTCACTTCCGTCATTTTTTTTTATTTTATTATTAGATTTCACAGAAGGCAAATATTTATTGAAACAAATAATATTAATAATAATAATAATAATAATAATTTATGCTTGCTTCATGTTAAAGTAGAAAAAAAATTGTTTGTTTGTTTGTTTGTTTGTTTGTTTGGTTGGT
>JAOTQY010000045.1:1101977-1112755 GCA_026413445.1 Dolichallabes microphthalmus
AGTAGGTGAGATAGGGGTATTAGTAGGTGAGATAGGGGTATTAGTAGTTAACAGATTATGGACCAAACTTCACTGAGCGATGATGGTAGAATAATTATATTATATTAATTATATAGTCTTGACTAAAACAACATGCATGAGGAATCACAAAGGAGTTTTACAGTAATTTTCTGCTATGGAAAAGTACTCGAACTAGTTACTTTTATCAGAAAGTAACACTGTAATGTAACTGATTACTTTTTAAAGACTGTAATTTTGTAATTTTAAACAGTAACGTCCCCGACACTGATTGCCACATACCCCGACCTCACTCTGAGCCATTTCCACATGTTAGAGCCATTAAAGGGAGGCCTGGGAGGCCAGGGTTTCAGAAATGAATCATGGCTCCAACATACTGAGAAAACCTCCTACCTTGATGATACCCAAGCACTAGTGATGGTACAGATGGTATTCGAGTATCAGGGGATTATTTAGAGAAATAAAGGGTGTTTTTCTACATGCAGAACTCTTCTGTTATTCTACACAACCAAAAGTCCTCCTTTGACTTAAACATCCATCATACCTATTTGCTTAACAAAAGCACCTCATGCACACACTCACACACACACCCACAAATACAACAAAAGAGTGTGTAAGGAGAATGTGGATGTATTGTGTACGATCAAAGGAACATGAGCGTGATCCGACCAGCTCCTCAACATTCTGGTAAAGTAATAACTGCTGTTTATGTGTAATGTTCTCATTTTTGTTCTCTGCTTTTTAATTACATTTAAATCTAATTAATCTCAGCCCGCTTCCGAAACCCATGTAGTTCATTCTTTTCTTTCTCTCAAATGACACGCCCACAATGTTTCGGGGCTGAAGACACGCCCAGCTTGCTCATTCTGATGCGAGATGAAAGGAAGGCACAGCATGATTAGTGAGACTTTCAGACACACACACATTCACACACACACACACACACACACACACACACACACACACACTGACAGAGCACATTTACAGTCGTCTCTGTGCTGACAATGAAGCAACCCCGAGCAGGAAACACAACAGGAAGAGGGGCGGCGAGTATGTAAAACTGCTATCTAATCGCCCTGAGGAACTTCAGTAACTCTGCGAAAGATGGACTGTGATGGAGGTGCTGAGACGAGGACTTACAAGACCACCATTACCATGGAGATCAAGCCAGCTAGAGAGTCTCCAGCTGCAGGATGTGGGGTGAGGAGCAAGGAGAACGGCACAGCAAAGAAAGACAAAGAAAAGACAGATGTGGACACATGTAAAGGTCAGTTAGAGATGATTGAAGGACTGATTGAAGAACTTAGAACAATTCCAGTTTAATGCTCTTGAATGGTTTTGGTAGAATGACACCAGAGTACACTGAGTTAATCCTATTTAATTGGCAGACTATGAGTTTTGAACTAGAGGTAGAGTTTGAGGACAAACTAATTAGTGTATGGAGGAAAAGGTGTGTGTGTCTGTGTGTGTGTGTGTGTGTGTGTGTGTGTGTGTGTGTGTGTGTGTGTGAGAGAGA
Organism: Dolichallabes microphthalmus; assembly: GCA_026413445.1. NCBI lineage: Eukaryota > Metazoa > Chordata > Actinopteri > Siluriformes > Clariidae > Dolichallabes > Dolichallabes microphthalmus. The sequence goes on from JAOTQY010000045.1 coordinate 1,103,512, forward strand.
GAGAGAGTGAGAGAGAGAGAGAGAGAGAGAGAGAGAGAAGAATGTCTGGTGTAATATAAGAGATACCAGAACCTTATCTATGGAATGCTTTACTGCAATTATGAACATATAAAAAGTCTAACATGTTCTTTAATTAATATCTTGCTATGGTGTAAGCATACATACACACCTACAACTCATGCAGTTACTGGAAAATAATCAACTTCTGGATAACACTATAACCATAACACCAAGATCATATGTGAAATATTTACTGCATGCATACAGTAACCCAGAAATATGTATATAAGTATCTACTGATAATTTATGTAAACGCTTGGATATCAACATTCAACAGCACGAAATACGAGGGTTGTTCAAGTCAAACCGGGACTCGCAATGAAATCATGAAGCCGACTGACATTTACAGAAGATTTCAGGCACAGTACGACGATGAGATGCTTAGTCGGTGCAAATGTTTTAAATAAGGCTGTTCGTCCATGTACAGTATGACCATCCTGGATGCGTCGCATAACTTGTCGCCAAATTGCGCAGGAGAGACGGATCCGTCTGTGGGAACTGTACACACAAACATTCACCAACTCCACTCGCACCAAGCCATTTCTACATGTTTGGGAAAATTAAAGGAGTTCCAGGGAGGCCAGGGTTTCAGATGTGAAGCAGGCAGTTTGATCACGGCTCCGGTGTACAGAGAAAACCTTGATGGAATCCGAGCACTAGTGATACACTGGGATAAGTGCCTTAGTGTAGCAGGGAGAAATAAAGGGGGTTTTTACTCTCAGAACTGTGTTCTGTTATCCTGCACAAAAGTCCCGGTTTGACTTGAACAGCCCTTGTAACACTGAACTGAATATTTAGTATTTTACAATGACTATGTTTATATTGCATGACAATATAAACACAATGATTTAAATTGGACCAAATTCAGGACCTCATTACTAGCAGCAGCACAGCAACCAAACCAAATGTAACATTACTGACGCCTCTGTAATCAATACTAGACGTGTATAAAATGACTACGGAGAGGAATTGTTATATATTCTGGTGTCTTAAAATGTCTGAAGTGAGTCATAGTTTCTAGCTAAGGCTACTCAAGAAAACTTTTTTTATTCTTATAATTAACTTTTGAGTTAGCAGTTAGCCGTTAGCCATTACCCACACTTCCCTGGGGGTCACATGACCGATTCACCTGTACCTTAATTGTCTTTTTAACCTGTTTGGTTTGGTTTGATGTTTGTCCACACTTTAGCTGTCAAACCCAGGAGGAGACCCGGCAGTGGAGCAGTAGGTGAGTGTGTTCAGGAGTTTGACCTGAAGCCATGTTAAGTCATGTCCGCCATGTTTCTTTCTACAATGTTCTCTGATTTCACACACACACACACACAAAAAACAATGAGTTTGGCTAATACCACCGTGCAACATAATGGTGTGGACACAATGGTTCTGATGTTTTACAATCAACTCTGACCTTGCTGAAGTCTGGAAGCAGATTGTTGTTGTTTTTTTAGTGCTAGCAAACTTAAGTGACTAGCATCATTCAAAATGTTCACCTTCTTGCATTTCCTCACTTCAAAGTTTCTATTTGTTTTTCAAACACAAATTAGCAGTTTATTTGAGCAAATGAGATTTATCTCCACGCTTCGCAGCTAGTCAGTATTGTCGTATTAGCCGTGTGCTAATTTCTGGACCAGGCCTAGATGTTTTACTCCTTTCCATTTGCTAAAAGAATGAAATCAGCTGCGTTTTTTGTTGAAAGAATCTAGCTGTGTGTCTGCAGAAACGTCACGTCTCGGCACGTGTGAACTTCACAACAGCAGTGAGAGCTTTCTGAGCTGTGGTTCAGAGCTCTGAGGATTTAAGGCTGTGATGTGAGCTTTGCAGCAGAAGTTTCATATTGACACTCATGACTGTGAAAAGCTTGACGTTCGTGCCATGTGTGGTTTTTCTAACTTCTCAGCTGCTTGCTCTCAACTTTTTGGCTTTTTTAGCCCAAGAAATAAAAGTTCTTTAAATTCCAAACAACTTTGTGTCACTTTCCCAGGCCAACCCACATACTACTGCAAACTGTGCAAGGTTTTATTTGATTATTTTTTTATTTTTTTATTAATTTTTTTTAAATAAAGAAATGGAACCCCTCCAGAACTGGGGGTTTACCTCTTGCAGTCTGGTTATGAGTGTGTGTTTGTGTGGTTTCCTCCTGTGCGATATAAGATGATTGGAGTTCACATTGGATTGGTTCCAGGCCCTCCATCAACCTACACAAGATGATCGTTATACCTACATAAATGGATATTCGCTGTAAAACTAGATGATCATGAGATAACTCGTATCTATTTTTTTAAAAAACACACAAAACTAACCCACAGTGCCCAAAAAACCACAACCCTAATCCAAATGTCAGCGTTTCAGACAAAGAAACCAGCAGTCTGGCCAAAAGGAAACAACCTAGATCCCTTCTTGTGCTTGTGCACCTTCAACAAAGTCATACAGTCATTGTTTATTAACTTGGTTGATCCAAGTACTGGGTTAGATCTTTAATCTAATCATAAGATCACTAAGCTGGTGAAGAACTTGGTCAGAAATGGAGGCGTGTACAAGACTTGCACAGTGATGCAAAGAGTGTGCAGTCGAGATGAAGTATACCCTTGATTTGCAGGCAGACGGACCACAGCTGGATCTCCTCACAATCCTTCTGTGAAATCAGGTTCCACCTGTATTATATAGGCTGGATAATTCAGCAGTGGTACATTGGGGGGAACCCTGGCGAGAAGATTCCAAGGAATGACCAGTGGTACTATTTTGAATGCTATGGCTCTATAGGATACTGCAAACCAAATACAGTGTTTTTAGATATTCATCTGCAGAAGTACCAGTAATTCCCAAACAGTGTCCAAATCACTACTTTTGTATCTCCTGGTGTAGTTCATGTCCTGAAATGAAATAATTTCCATTCATCCCATCATTTCTCTTTATCTTTCTCAGGCCCTGCGGTTGAGTTCGTGAACGCCGTGGAGAAGGTGCAGGTGTGTGTTGGGGAGACGGCACAGCTTTCCTGCTCCTACAGCTGTTCAGGGCCTTCGGCGTCCTGCTGGATCCACAACAGGAAAAAGGTCTCAAGATTTTGTCATCCTCTTTTAATGATACACGATAAAAGTGATGGAAGAATTGGCGAGACCTGCTGCAAATTAATTACCTCTCAAATCTTTCATCTGAGATTTTGTGTGATGATGATGTGAATGGGTGGGGAAAAAAGTTAAGCACAATTTGAATATACTTTGTCGTTCAATGGACGTCCAAATCAGTAATTCATGTATTTAAATGTAACTAAAAAAAGATATGGATCTTTAAACTAAGACATCCACCTATGTCGGATGTATAAACGAACCATTTCTTTTTTCCATTTTTTTTTTCCCCCCAACAGGTCGTGGTGGACGGCGATCGCACATGCATAGAGAGCAGCACTACTGGCAGCGTCTTGACCATTTCTGAAGTGCTTCCTGTGGACGTAGGAAGCTACACGCTCTTTGTTCGAACTCGACACGGCCTCGCTCAACATACAGTCGTTCTCAGCATTAGAGGTGTGAAAACTTATCCAGTACTTTTCACATTGACCGAAATGGTCAAGCTGTCAATTTAAGTTCTTGATTTGAATTTTAAAAAAACATCGTGTCCTCAGACCGTCCGGAACGCCCAGCGTCGTGTCCGTTTGTCTCCCAGCTGACTCGCAGTTCTTTGGTTCTGTCCTGGAGTGGACCGGGTTACGATGGCGGTTCACAAATCACCGATTATGTCGTAGAGATGAAAAGTGTCGGTCCAGGTGAATGCGAGGACTGGAGCGTGCTCACTTCGCAGTGTAAGGACACGACGTACCGGGTTCGCTCTGGACTTCACCCGCAGGGCGAATACCGCTTCAGAGTACGAGCCTGCAACGCCGTGGGGGTCAGCGACCCCAGTGAAGAGTCGGACTTCATTAAGATGGATACAGCAGGTACGCTCTAGCTACAGATACAACAATCTGTGCCAGAGCCAAACTACAAAGGGCGTCCAAGTCAAAGCGGGACTTTTGATTGTGCAGAATAACAGAACGCCCTTTATTTCTCTATATAATCTCCTGCTACACTGATGAACTTATCCCAGCGTTTCATTAGTGCTTGGACACCATCAAAGTTTCTCACTATCTGACCTCGACCGAAGCCATTTCCACATGTTTGGGGGATGTTACAATACCTCCCAGCTGAGTTCCTCTAATGGTTTTGCCTTTTTTTTTTTTCATTATAAGCACAAATTCTAAGCACTAATGAAACACTGTGTGCAGAGAGTAGGGAGTTTTTTTTTTTACTCTTGTCTTCTGCACCATCAAGAGTCCCGGGTTGACTTGAACACTTGTGGTATTTCCTGCAAGTTATGCAAAAAAGAAAAAAATTGCAAAAGCAAGATTGCATAATGCAAATTGTAAAACAGCCTTCCTTTTAAAAAAATTTTTTTTTAATCTGTTCTGTAAAATGTGAATAAAGGCTATAAAAACGCATCTTCCTTGATGAGCAGAAAAACGACTATAACCCGAAACACTGTTTTGTTTTTTGTCCCCACCAGTCGAGCCACAGGAGAAGATTCTCCCACAAGGCGATGCCATTATTGACACCGTGCACAAAGTCAAAGACTGCTACGACATCCATGAAAAGCTAGGAGTGTGAGTACGTTCTTAAGCGACTTGCGCGAGAGAGACACACATTGGTAATTTCTATAATGCACTGATCTCACGCTGCAGTCGAAATATTTCTCCACAGAGGGAAGTTCGGCCAGGTGTTCCGACTGACCCACAAGGAGACGGGACGCGTGTGTGCCGGAAAGTTCTACCGTGCGATCGCGTCCAAGGATAAAGATGCAGCCAGAGAAGAGATCAAGCTGATGACGGAGCTGCACCATCCGAAGCTGGTTCAGTGCCTGGGCGCATTCGACACCCGCTCGGAGATCGCCCTCATCATGGAGTAGTGAGTGTTACGATGCGGCGGCGCTTTAGCCTCTTTCACCCCCTTCGACTCCACACGTTTGATCACCTGTTGATGTGTTCCAGCATCGCCGGCGGTGAGCTCTTCGAGCGCATCGTGGACGATAACTTCGAGCACACGGAGCCCAACAGCATGCAGTACATGCGGCAGATCCTGGAGGGCGTCCTGTATCTTCACCGCAAAAAAATCGTCCACCTCGACCTGAAACCCGAGAACATAGTGTGCCTCAACACCACCGGGACGCTCCTAAAGATCATCGACTTTGGCCTGGCTAGGAAACTCGGTGAGATATGATATTTATTTAAATTATTAATATAATAAAATTGTCCAATTTTCCCTGTATACGTTATGTTTTATATCTCGCACCATTTGCTAAATAAGTTAAAATCAAACGTAAAATCAAATTGCCCTGAATTCCTCCCACAGAACCCGGAAACCCTCTTAGGGTGATGCACGGTACGCCCGAGTTTGTGGCTCCAGAGGTGGTCGGCTACGAGCCCGTGGATCTGGCGACGGACATGTGGAGCATCGGGGTGATCTGCTACATCCTGTACGTACCGTCCCACGCGTCTCCGTTCTTAAGGTGCGCTCTGGGTTTGTTTCTAATCTCTTGGTGTCTCGCGGGCAGACTGAGCGGAGAGTCGCCGTTTCAGGGAAGCACGGACGCGGAGACTCTCGCGCTGGTCACCGCCGCGACCTGGGATTTCGACCCCGAGTTCGAGGACATCACTGACGAGGCTAAGGATTTCATTTGCGGACTGCTGAAAAAGAACACAAGGTTTTGTAACGCACAGCACCTGGAATCCTGGAATGTTTATTTTTTTTATCCCGTTGTATTGATGTTTTCTTTGTTTCTCGAACATGCGCAGGGAGCGGCTGTCGTGCGAGCAGGCTTTGGCTCATCCGTGGATGGCCGCGTGCTCGAGGAGAGTCACAAAAACCCTCAACAAAGACAAGATGCGGCGTTTCCTGGCCAGGCAAAGATGGCAGGTTCGTTCAGCTTACGTGCCAGACTGTAATTTCTAAACTCTTCAGTGTTTGATTTTACGCTGCGGTGTTTCAGAGAACCGGTAAAGCCGTGCTGGCGCTGAAGAGGATGGCGAACCTGTCGAACAAGTCGGACACATCGGATTCTCAATCTCCTTCCAGCCAGGTTAATGGTAAGAAACGCGCGGTGTAAAACAAAAATCCATGTACCCATTTGTCGTGAAAACTAATGTCATATTGCTGGTGTTTTTTCTCCGCCAAAGACAAGAGTCTGGCGAAGGAAGCAGAAGAGGCAGTTCTGGCTCTGGAGACGCAGCTGAGGAGTGAGCCGAATTTTCCGCAAACCCTTCACGACCTCACAGAGCCGCGCGGTTCTACTGTACACATGGCCTGCGTCGTCCAAGGTAACAAGACCCGGCATGTTGTTAACACCCACAGCGCGACTAAATCTACATAACCAGAAAGAGTTACAGTCTCAGAGTGTTGTGCTTTGTTCTTTTTCTTTAGGTTTTCCCGACCCGGAAGTGGTGTGGCTGCTTGGCAGCGAGCCCCTCGAGGAGACGGACCGCATGCAGATCGAGTACAAAGCGGACGGGCTGTGTACGCTCACTCTGAGCGGAGTGCAACCCAGTGATTCTGGGACGTACCAGATTCGAGCCTCTAATCACCTGGGGCAGGCGCTGTGTTCGGCGAGGCTCACTGTGGCCAACTAGAGGTGTGGAGCTGCAACCAAGACGAGGGCGTGGACAAGGAAAAGCACTGTTGCTGTTTGTTTTTTTTGGAGATTTGGAGCACGGCCTGCAATGGAGAAAGGAAACTCGACTAAGGATTTCAAGTCTTCACAGGTCACTGTACGCTCGACAAGTTTCTTTTGATGCACTGGAGATGGAGGGATTTGTTTTTAATTCACTTATCACTTTAGGACACTTTAGGTTTGTGTTTTATTTTACGAGTTAAATGTTCATAGCGACATAAGACACCAGGGCACCTGATTAAGCTGCCAGGTCGATCTAAAGGTTTCGACATGCTTTTCTGCTCACTGTGTTTGTAAAGACTATTCGAGTTACCGGAGCTTTCCGGCCATCTTGTACCGGCAGCTCTTACCTCCCGCCGACAAGGTGCTTCTGCTCGCACTGGAACTGGACCTTGTGTGTGTTTATATGAAAATTCCCTCAGAGCAGCAGCTGCTGAAATCCTAAACCCAGCCTCTCTGTCACCGAAATAACATTTCGACTGGATTGTAGCTGTTTATGTTCATGCAGTCGACTGGATAATTACACAAATGCCAACAGGAAGTGGTTGATGAGTGAGTGTGTGTACACATATTAAGCTGTAATTTTATATAAACTTATGACGATGTGAGATTTTCATTTAATAAAGGATTTTATTATCTTAATGAATCTTCCGTAAATCCGCCCGTTCCTGTCTTGCGTCCACCAAATATCGATTCGGTTATTTCTGAATTCTGTACAAGTCGACTCTTGGCTCGTCATCAGACAGGAAACGAGGAGAAAATCGGCTCTTAACTCTTTGCTGCATATTACAAATATTTATTCATGTGTTTTTAAAAAGCTCATCACCATCTAGGGTTTTGAAAGATGCGAGTCAGAACAGTGTGCCGCTGTAACTTGATTTATTCTGCCATGTTATAAAACCGTTCACATTTGGACATCACCAAACTAGGAGCTAGACTTCAAAACCAAAAAAATAATAATTTTTAATCATTTGAATGCCTCATAGTCCAAAGGCAATTTCAATTAAAAACCTTTAGACAATCAGACACGACATGATGGATCAGTCAGGGTTAAAGATGCTTCAGCAGTTCTCATTTGAGAGTTGATTTCAAAATCGTCCAGATGATCAAAAGAAAGAAACAAAACTAAAACTATTTATTACATGATTTTGTAACCAACACCAACATAAATTGCTTAAAATGGTCAAGCGATTCCTCCTAACCCGTACCGGCTCAGGACTCTTCATCAGCTCTCTTCGTGAGAGTTTCTGTAACTTATTTATTTTAAGTGATTTGATTTTGTGCAAAGCTTCTCCTCAGACACACTTGATCTTAAACACTCCGTCCAAATGTTCATAAATGTACCATCAACCAACGTAGTGTGTATGTGGGTCTTCAGTTGAAATCCGGTTTCCTCTTTTATTTCTGCTGTATCCGTTCTTGAAGTAAATTCCACGCTTTTTCCACCTGTAGATTTTTCACACACAGGAGACATTCTGTAATCCAGCATGATGAGACGCATCACCTGACTAAAGCGTTACTGAACAGCTGCGTGGACGTGGCGTGTACCTGTCTCTGAGTGACGTCCGGTTCCCACAGTGTGCACAGAACCACGTTGGCCTGTTCCACCAGCTGCATGTTAGACCCCTGACTCTGGATCCTCCTCAGCGCGTCCTCCTGACTCACGCCGTCCCGCTGCACTATACGCCGCAGCGCCTAAAGGGACGGGATTGAGTAAGAAAAAGGTGAATCAGAAAGGATGTAAGTGTCGGATAGATACACTGCGGCTCAAAAGTTCTGGATCACTTGCAAATTTCTTCATTTTCATGCCATTCACAAACAATTTTGTCCATTTCACAATTAAACACAAAGTTCTGACTGTGATGGAGCGGCGGGCTCGGTCTCCGGATGTCTGCGCTGTGGGAGCAGCGTGACTGTACGGTACGGAGGAAGACTCCTTCAGGCCGAGCCATCATGTGAGAGATGCTCCAGGAAGTACGGGGTGAAATCTCTTCAGATTATCTTGAAAATAATTCCTATGGTCTCTGCCTCTTGCTGCAAAAGCGTTGTTTTTTTTTGTTTGTTTGTTTTCTTTGTGCTGAAGGCAAAGTTTGAACACCACATTCATTATTTCCATCAGAATCATTATTTCTAACTCATGTCTTGTTCTTTTGCCATACAGGCAGTGCAGAATTATTAGGCAAGTTGTATTTTTGAGGAATAATTTTATTATTGAACAACCATGTTCTCAATGAACCCAAAAAACTCATTAATATCAAAGATGAATATTTTTGGAAGTAGTTTTTAGTTTGTTTTTAGCTTTGGCTATTTTAGGGGGATATCTGTGTGTGCAGGTGACTATTACTGTGCATAATTATTAGGCAACTTAACAAAAAAAACAAATATACCCATTTCAATTATTATAGAACATCTCCACATTCACAAATATACATTTCTGACATTCAAAAACAAAACAAAAACAAATCAGTGACCAATATAGCCACCTTTCTTTGCA
>JAOTQY010000045.1:1214716-1226038 GCA_026413445.1 Dolichallabes microphthalmus
GATAGGCTCCAGGCCCCCCGCGACCCTGTATATAAGGATAAAGCGGTACAGAAAATGAATGAATGAATGAATGAAAACCAAATTAACAAAACGGAAAACAAAATAACACAACCAAAAATAAAATAAATTAGTTTTGGGTTTTGTTATTTTGTTTTCAGTTTAGTTTTTTTGTTTTCAGTTTTGTTAATTTGTTTGCACTTCAGGCCCACCGTAATTTAGTAATTATGTAATTAGTAATTTTATGAAAAGCAAACCTTTCGTTTTTTTGTTCTCCGTCCGCTTTCATCAGAGTGTTGTACTGTAGATGTGCTATGGTGAAATGCAATCATGATTACACACTTTTCAATTGACTAATATACTAACCGTGTCCATCAAAGTGGGCAGGCTTCCCAAGAGGAGATGGACTTGTAGGGGTGGAGCCGGAACTCAGCTCATTGGTTGGCGTTTCCTTCAAAATAAAAACATTATAATATGATTTACTGACCGATCCAGATCCTCGCATGATGCCAGCCATTTAGGTGTTCTTTCGTCGGATTACCTGATCAAACAGATAGACAGTGACATCATCAAAAAAGGAGACGTTCCTCCCGTGGTCGCGGTTCTCTTTGTCGACGGGTTCCTTCGGCGATTTCAGCAAGCTCCGCAGCCCCACTCGCTTGTGAACGTCGGTCTCCGTGACGACGATGACCTTCCTAGAGGAATCGTCCTCGTGCTCTTCGTCTTCCTCGTCCTCCTCAGGGTCGCTTCCAGTTGAGAAGGCCCTTCTCCGGCTGAGTCTGTTTTCCCCTGCTTCCCAGAATCCTTTGGAACCGGGAGAAAGGGGAAGCGAGAGAGGCAGTGGGGGGAGAGAGAGGGAGAGGCGGGCCAGTTTAGCTGGAAAAGAGGATGATGATGACGATGATGATAATGGTGATGGTGTGATGAAAAAAAAGAGAAGATGTGTGAGTGTAAAATAGACGCAAGTGCTGCAGTGGAATACCAGTTTGGAAATGATGGACAGAACTGGAGTAAGGACCGGTATAGTCCGTAACACCATTTCTTTATTTAGGGGTCAGTTTCAATACCTGTTTATTTCTCCTTAATCTGGCAACCTCATATGCTTAAACTAAACACTTCACAAGCTGAAAGCAAGCCATTAATTGTAACTATAAATTGATCAAAAGCATGACATACCTTTATTTAATAAATAAGACTATACTAGAGTTGGTTTATGAGAAATTTATGAGAATGTCGCTCTGCATCCCAGTGTTCAGCTACAAGCTGAAGTTTTGAGATTTAGAAACTAGAGATCATGTTCTAGGTATGTCCAAGGAGTTTTTGGGTGAGATGTCTTAGATGACCATTTCACTTTGCCTACATTAGCTAATAAGTAATAAATATACCTTTCATAGCTTGGTTAGCGGCAGGTGGATCAGGTGTGACTTCAGCCTTCGCCGTCATTTTCGTCGTCCCCATTTCCTGTTCAGCATCTTTAATTTTGGGCAAAACTGGGATAGATGGGACCGCGGCGTCATCTTTACTGCGGAGGTCAAATCAAACCATGGAAATATGTTCAGAAAAAAACTGAGCCACATGACAGGTTTTAACAGAAACCTGCAATGGGAAGTGGTATTTCCATGGTGGGACATAAACATCGGCACTTTTAATCCAAAAACTTGACAAACCTCTCAGTTCCACTTGACATCTGTCCACTGGCAGCATCACTGGCAGTGCTGACGCTGGTTTCTGGCCATGGATGCAGAACAACACTTTCAGTCACGCTGGATCCCCAAAGCACATTGGTCTGAACGTTCTCACTCAGGGAGTACTGCAGTTTTTCTTCACAAACCTTAAAACAGTGGAAGATTGCAAGAAATAGAAAGAAATCAATCATCAGTTTCCACTGCATACATTTTTGATATATAATCAAACTCTGTTTGCAAGACATGCTTTACCTGCATCATTAGCCCATTTTTAGCTGGCATCTGCGAAACCAACCTCTGACCTTTGGCACCTTCGCTCAACTGACATGGTGAACGTCCTGGTGAGAAGTTCATGCCATCCTTCGTTTCCAGTAAAAGCTCGTTTTCTTCCAGGTCATCCACGGAAATGTGCGGGATTCCCTGAACCTCCTCGCTCAGCTCAACTCTTGTGTTCTCATGGTCATCCTTGGTGCTAGGCAAAGCCTGATGATTCTTCTTCAAGGATTCTAGTAGTTCCAAATTTCCTAGCAAGAGGTCTCCCAGGATATCTTCATCTCCAGAAATGCAGCACAACTTCTCCAGCTTTTCGAAATCCTCCAAAGGTTCCTCGTCCAAATCCTTCCACTCCGAGATGAGCAATTCCGGGATGGAGTTCAAGGAGCTCTGAGAGATCACAGAGTGAGACTTGGTATTCCTCAGGTCATCCTCGTTTATGCAATCGGATAACAGGTGGGACGGATCTTCAGAGATCAGTGACGGTTTTTGCCCCAAATTCGCAGTAATGCCTTTGCTGTGGGTACTGGTTGAGCATTCAGGTGTGGATCTGTTAAAAGAATCTGAGTCGTTAGAGAAGACCAATAGACTTTCATGGTCTGTGACATCCACCCAGGGTTGATCAGCCGAACCGGACTTGATCTCTATGTGGTGTACCATGTTTGGGAAGTTGTTTGGGCTTTGGCAGTCGGTCACTTCTGCATGCTGGGAAGCATCACAGTTCGATATATCCATAGACATTAAGGCAGGAGAGCAGCACTGGACGTCACTGCTGTGGATCGTGCAAGATTCCGTTTCTGCATTAACGGTGAGATTGGGACAAGATGGAGAATCTGACCTGTCATTTTCAAGAAATACATCCCCACCTGTTTCCCTGCTTGATGTTTGGCAGTGATTATTTTCAACAATCTCACTAAAATATATGTCTTGATGTACTGAAGTTAAGTGGGGTTTAATGGCCTGGATCTCCTCGGTTTCAGACGGTGCAATGACCCAGTTATTGTTGTGATTGGTATAAGACTCACTCTGAATCTTTATGCCTTCACACCCTCCTGATTCAGCAAAATGGTATTCGCTTTCTCCGGCCTCTTTCTTTAAATCAAGGTTGTCAGGTAGTCCGCTAAAGATCTGCTTTCCTTCACCTCCTGGAAATTCATCTTCTGCCTCATTTTGGATGGACGCCAGGCAATCACTGGAGCTTCTCCTTCCAACACCATTACAATGATTGACCAGCTCTTGCTCTGGGTTCTCCAAATTATCCACTTCCACTTTAAGGTTCTCACCCTCACCCGAATCCTTGTTCTCCACATCAAGAGTCTCACTGTTTTCTTCCTGGTGGATGCCCATCCTCTGCTGAGATTCAAGATTTTCTGGGACCCAATTGGACAACATTGGTTGATTTCTGCTAGGCTGTGGCTTTTCATCAGCGCAGGTGCTTTGACATGTCTCCATAACGATCGGATGAGGTTCACTTTTTGCTAATTCATCGTTTTCCATTTCCCAAAACTCATGGCTCGTCCCAAAAATCTCGTTCTCTGTGCACTTGTTTTGTCCTAAACCTGGAAAGAATTCTGACGCAAGTTCTTTTTCAGATCTCTTGTCTGATGCCGATTGGTTGTTTTCGGGCAATGCCCACTGGTCGTTTTCAGTTGATGACCACAGGTCATTTTCAGCTGATTCCCACTGGTCATTTTTAATAGATTCACTTTTAATAGATTCATTTTCCTCAGGGCCTTTCTTGTAATTTTCACTGGACACCCATGTGCTCTTTTCAGGTGAAGCCCACTGGTCATTTTCCGTTGTCCAGATTTGATGATCATCTTGCTGAAGAGGATGACAAATAACTGTATCTTTCAACAATCTGTTTGTGGAACCAGGTTCTTCAAGAATCGTCCGTAACTCCTTTGCTTTCACAGTTAGTTCCTTTGAGACATCCTCCTCAAATTCATCAAAACATTCCTTTGGAGAAACGTCTCTCAGGTCATCACGCTCCTGTTCGATGTTCGAAGATTTCTTTGTTGTGAAGCAAAGCTCGGCTTCAGTTAACAGGTTTTCAGCTTCAGACTTTGCCTTTGATTGCTCCTCCATTTCTTCTGTAAAAGTAAAGGTTCTCAAGCCCAATTCATTGGCATCACTGTCTTGTTTATCCAGTGTCTGCTTTCCTGACCTATGGGCTTCCTTCTGGATTTCCTCACCTTTTGATGTGTATGTCAATTCATATTCATTTTTTTCTGAATAAGTTTCAAGAAGTTCCTCCACAATGCTTGTCTTGTGAATATTTTCTAAAGGTTGTACTGTTGTTTTGGTGAGTGTTTCCACATTGTGATGGTACTTCTCTTCACTTAAATCAGTAACAGGAGATATTTGAAAGGGAAACCTGGAGGCATCAGTCCCTGTGAAAGCTTTTAGTGGCGAATCCTGGATTGCACAAAGCAACTCATCAATAGCACTGCTTTCAGTTTTGGATATCTCAGAATTCTCCAAGCCTGAAAGCAAGGTACCATCTCTACCATATTTAGGACTCATTTCAATAATGTTTTTCACAGAATCCAGGACAGCATTGAGTGATATTTTAGCTGCTTTGCCATCCTGAACATCGTCCTCTACCTCTGTTTTTTCTTCAATTCCCATCAGTGCACCTCTCTCACCAGGTCGACCACTGCCTGGACGGGAAGAGCCTAATCCATCGGAACCTCTTCTGGGCAAACCTTCACCACCATCCCAGTCATTGTCTGAAAAATAGGCTGAATCTCGATAGGGGGTTTCGGTACCCAAGATCCTCCAGCCAGTGCCTCCGCCACTAGCCCATGGGTCTCCGGGTGTGAGGCAGTCCATAGAGCTAGAGGTAAGAGGTGACATACTTGAGTCTGTGGGTGTCATAATAGACAGGGATTGTTCAGAATTTGGTTCCCTTTGAAACGACAGAGGTAACTCCTCGCAGCTTGCTTCACCAAGAGACAGCATAGAGTCAGCTGTACTCATGCCCTCTTTTAGGCCGTCGAATTCTTTACCACTGTGTTTGGTGCTCATTAGAAAGTCTGTAGCTTGTTCATCAGAGGTAAACAATGTCTCTTTTGGGGAGATCTGAGGAGAGTCTTGACTTTGAATAACTTGGCCACATACTTGTTCAGTTGTGGAGGCAGTGGGATCTGATAAACTACCACGATCAGGAATATCTCCATACAGAGATGCTTTTACATCAAAGAATCGATCTGAACTTTCGGATGATTCTGTTCTGAACACCAGTGGATCGTGCACATGGATTTCCTCCACAATCTTGTTACCAGCGCTCTCAGTTTGATCAGTAAAGATTCTGACGTCTTTTACATCTTTATCTACGATATCCTTTGACATACACTGAACTCCAGACTGCTTCAATAGTTCTGAGCTAACATTATAGAGCGGTTCTTCCTTTTCACCCTCAATTATGTCGACATCTGTTCTTTCGGTTCGCACTGGGGATGTCTGGTCCATTAAAAGCCCTGTTTTGGGCAGGACGTCTGAAGGAACGAAATCAGCAGGGCTTCTGGGTTTCAAATCAGTTTCTTCTTTATCTGTGTGAGCATAAGCGGATGAACTTGGCTCTTTTTTGAGGTTTTGCAGTTCTGATGCTATTTGCAAAACAGGCATTTCTGGACGGAGTGCAACTTTAATGTCATTTCTTTTCGCTCTTTTGGTAACTTGAGCGTAAATTGCCTCTTTCGTATCGCTCAAAGGCGTAGCTAATGTTCCAAATGTTATATTCGGTGTTGATGTTGGGTCAATGCATATGGACTCATACACAGGTGATATTGCCTCAGGTGATTGACTTTCTTCCTGTTTGTTTTGTCTTGTTATTATCTCAGTGAGAAACGTCTCGGCTGATTGCATCTCTTTCAGAAACTCGTCTCTGGTCATGTCTTCCTTCTCTGACTCCATGTTTCCAGGGTTTACATCAGACAGTAGAGATTGAGACCTCTTCATTTCTTGTGTAAAAACATCGTCAGCTTCAGCATATGTAGACAAATCTTCAGGGCGCGCATAGGGGAATGGCGTGGTCCCGAAGCGGGACACTGGGACGCCCCCATCACCATCATATACATCTTCACAATCTGACATTGCACTGTCAATCTCAGTGAGGAACAAATCCTTCTTCTTAATACCACCATCTCCTGCAGTTGCATTGGAATCCCATGCTGAGTTGAGTTCGGTGAGGAGGGACTGAGAGCGTCGCATCCCTTTAAATTCACTATCCTTTTCATTATCCCTGCCCCATGGGGTTTCCCCGACACTGGAGTCTACTGGCTCGTTGGAGATTTCCGTCAAGAACAGGTGTATTGGTGACTTCCTAGCTGCTGCAACTCGCTCACGATGCATCTCTGCATCCTCCTCTTTCCAGAGAGCTGGAAGAATTGTGTCAAGACGTGATTTGGTTCGTTTCATGCCTCTGGAGAACAGTTCTGCAGTAGCGGGATCCGGGTCATCGACCAAGCTGATGTGCTCGATGATAGTGCCACTGCTGAGTCTGCTTGGAGAAACAAACGGGGAATTGTAGTCATCTTCCGAGTATGTTGTGCTGGAGGAAGACTTTCTTTCGATTTCCGGAATCGACTCCGAGCGAAACATTTTCGAATAGGGTGATTCTCTGCCTCCCGGGGACTCGTTCTTCATGTTGTGCAACGACTGGGAACACGTACCCCTGGCAGCAGTCTGCTTCTCAGAATAGTCATAGCTTAATGGGTCTCTTTCTAAGTGTACCCCAGGATTGTTATGTCTGGGGAACGCTTCGCCTTCGTAATTGTGGAAGGGATCCTTTTGGGGTCTGTAGTGAGGAGGAAGGGGTGGAGGACAACTCTGAGGTGGAGGAAACATGGAGGATGGAGGGATGGATGGAGAATGTGACGGAGACGGGGGCAGCCTCTGGTGTGTCCTGTTGAATCCCAGATGATCGAAGTTGGCTTTTGAGGATGAGCAGCTGCTCATAAACAAAGAATCTGAAGTCTCTGATTTGCTAATGGGATAAGAGGGTGCAGGGTGGTAGTGACCTAGGCCATATGAGCGGGCATACATAGGTGGAGGAACTGGGAGAGGCCGGGAGAGCAGATTGCTGCCTGAAGACATCGACATTGAGCGAGGTTTTGGCGGAAGGATTGGTACTTGGGAAGTTACAGATCCAGAGCGTCTCAGGTGTGGATCTGTTTTGACATCTCCGATGTCTACTACCGCATAATCGGTCACTCTGTTAGAACTTTCTTTCCTGAGCTCTACCAGACCTGTGTTTGGCACCAGGACTTGGATTTCACTGGATCTCACAGTCTGGAGTGTCTGAGAGGCACCTTGTCCGACATTATTCTGGTAAGTAGCCTTTCCCTTACCCAGCGTCCCACTAGAAATCTCTACCAACTCCAAGTCACCAGGACTAGACGAATCTTTTTGGGACAAGAATGACCTCCCTTTAAGAGTACTGGATTTGTCCTGCGGGGTGTGTTCCTCCAAACGGATGTAGTACTCGCTGGCTAATGAAGGGCTACGTGCACTAATCACAGGCACGACTGTGGGCGTGTCCAAAGACTGACGATGACCGGAGTTGGGCGTTGGTATTGGCTGAGGAGGAGGAAGTGGTTTATATCCCCTTCTACCATGTGCTTTTTCCCAAAAATATTCAAAATTCAATCCTTTGCTAGTCTCAGTGACGGTCAGGATGTCGTCAAGCTCGTGTGACGAAGGAGGGATCGAATTCACGGGATCCAAAAGGGGGAAGGAGTTACCGTCCTCTCTGCTGTACCTGCTCTCTTTCTGTCGTTCACCTGCACCTGACTGGAATGCGCTGGGGCGAAGCGAGTCCCATCGTCTTTCGAAAGACTCTTCGCTTTCTCCTCGCCTCCGTCTGCCGTGCGCTTCCTCATACTCGTCTTCGTCCTCATCCTCTGCTGCGCTCCTCCTGCTAGTCCCTTGCTCTGCGGCCAGGAGGGAGGAAAGGAGGATGAAGATTTCGTTGACTGTTGGACGCTGGGGAGGTGGAAGCCAGCACGACTGCATGACCTCGTACCTAAAAACAGATAACTTCACTGTGACGTATTTTACGACCAAAGGTATTTAACCCAACATGTAAGACCAGTACTTAATTGTGAATATAGCAGAAGAAGGAGAAAGCCATAGAAACTGACCAGTAGTCGGCGTGGGAGAGTTTGAGACGGGGTTGAGCCAACGTAATCTGTCTCTCCTTAATGACAAAAGTGAGAACTTCTTCATCACTTAAATGGCGATGTGGTTGCGCGCCGAATTCAAACAGCTCCCAAATCACCACGCCTAAGGACCTGTCGAATCAGTAACACACAAGCAGCATTTATACAGTATATGCTGGTCAGCGTATTAACCCCTGGCAAAGCTGCTGAGCCTCAAACACTATCGGTCCTAAAGCCGCGCTAAGAATGGTCCACCAACAAACAATTTCTGTTCATCATTGGTCTTAAAATGGTACATACCAAACGTTGCTGGTCTTGGTCTGGTCTGTAACCACTAATTCTCCTCGGAACTCCTCCAGAAGCTCTGGAGCGACCCAGCGCAGGGGAATCCACAGCTTATCGGGAGTTAAATAATAGTCCTCCTGTTTGAATCGGGGAAAAAAACAGAATCATTCCTCGTTCTATCTTCCTGATCTAAACTGTTTTCCTGCTCTTCACTAACTGTGGTGTGTTCTGGAAACCATGTTTGACCAAGTTGGCCAACCTCCTGCCTCACATTAAAATCTGGTTTCTCAATGATACCCATAGTATCGTTCTAAATTGTCACACAAATTATTTATATTGTTGGTCGCACGACGTAGTATTTATTCTACTTTGCGGCTGGAGTGAGCTCTTGGCATCGTGACCGCTGCTACGGAATCGTGTTCTGCGATCAATAACCCTAAAAAAAGGTTTAGTCTTTCCTGCTACATTCAGACACAAGATAGCTTCAGAATGAGGTAATAAAGTGTTACCTAAAAAAAAGGTAATCCTGTAGTAGTACCTTATAGTGGTTGTGCGAGAGGCCGTAGTCTCCAATCCGGACGGTCAGGTCTGAGGTTAGCAGGCAGTTCCTCAGGGCCAGATCGCTGTAGATAAAGCAGGAGTTCATTAGCCATAGATTCTACACCCCTTAAAAAAAGCTACCCTGTAAACGAGGGTCCAGCAACAGTCAGGCGTGTCCAATCAGGACACAGAGGGTCTTCGGACACATTTGGGCTCCGCTTTCTGCTCACCTGTGGATGTAGTTGTTCTCATGAAGGTGTAAAAGACCTGACGTGATCTCGTACGCCATCCGCTGCAATGTCAAAAGGTCACGGTTCAAAAGGTCAGGGGTCATGCCGTCCGACTTCCTCTGAGCTCTCAAATAGCGCTTGAGATCGCCCTGGAAGCAATGGTATGAAAAACGAAAGAAAAGAAAACACTTATTCGTGTCCATGATATCCATGTTATATTAATATTAAAAACTCAAGACCTCTGGAGTAGAAAAAGCTCTTCATTAAGCAAGTTAAACGATATAATTGTGTTACTGTATACAGTACTGTGCGAAAGTCTTGACGCCCCCCCCCATTTCTTCATTTCATATAAAACGAGAGCGGAAATGAGGTCGCTGCTGAGGTTGCTGGATAGACAACCATTTTCTCAATCGTATCTTTGGGCACTTGCATAAAAACATTTCTGTTTCTTTAGTTCAATCTACATCGTTTAATTTTATTTCATATGAAGGGGTCAATATGCTTGCGCAGTAAAACTGTATTTTACCAAAAAAATATACAAGTCAGACATTTTTTCGGTTATGTTTCAGATAATAAGATTGGACAGACAGACAGACAGACAGACAGACAGACAGACAGACAGACAGAACGATCTTCATTCTCACCAGCTGGCAGAACTCCATAACCAGGAGATAAGGGATATTCTCACTGCACTGACCCAAACATTGTAGGATATTGGGGTGGTGGAGACTCCTGAGAAGAGAGAGAGAGAGAGAGAGAGAGTTGTCACTGAAACTGGGAAAGACACACTTAAAGTCTAGGAGAAAACAATGCTACGTACACAGAGAAGCAAATGACTAATTAAACTGGATTATCAAGCATAAATTAGGTCACTTAATTGTTGTAATGATTTATCATAATTAATTTTATAGTATTATTATATATGCAGTATATGTGTGTGTATATTTTGTATATATAAGCGATTATGTAAGTGACGGTTAAGCTCGCAGCGATGCATGTCAACAAAGCAGTCTAAATAAAAAATGAAAAGAGCCAGAGAGAGAGAGAGAGAGAGTGTGTGTCTGTGTGTGTGTGTGTGTGTGTGGGGGGGGGGTGTTATGTGTACAGTGCTGTATATATAGGTCAGATCTGCTGAGTGCTCAGTAACCCATTTATAACAATAATGCGCTTGATTTATCTCACACAGACGCCGCGCGCTGTAGACATTTTCCGAGCGTAATCGCGTAACAACTGACATCTGATAAGGTGCTGTGTTAAAAGAAGCAGTTCTGAGGATCACGATACAGGACCACGCCCCCCGCTGCTCTCGCGAGAGCTATCGAATAAGCATTAGATTAAAATGAACAGAAACACAAGGGAATGGCGTTCATCAAAAGCAAGCGAGGAAGATTTTTATGAGATTATGTACATGATATACTGTATATATATATATATATATACTGTTAAATACGGTGGACTGTGTGTGGAGAAACACACACGGAGGAAAGTGCTATCCACCCTCTTCTGCATGCAAAAGCTTCCAGAGACAAGCCAGTGGTGCTTTTATTGACACCAAAGAGAGAAAGAGAACGAAAGAGAGCAGCAGTTTCGGTTCTTGTTTCAGTTTAGCATGTTTATATCTCATCACAATGCGCTTTTGGATTTAGGAGTCTTTAACTGTATTACACTAATTCTTCTTAGGCACAATGGGCTATTAGTGCTGCACAATTTATCTTATAAAAATGGAAACCACTGTATGGATCCGTGAATTAATTAATCACAAAAGACTGTAATTCACTACAGAGAATAAACGCATTTATGGAGTTTTATGAATTTATGTACAGTTTGTCAGACAATTTAATTATTCGTTGTTATTATTATTATTATTAATAACAATTTTGAGTTGATGAGTAAATCCTGGCGAACATCCACTTAACGAGATTATCTGCCCAATTATTTGGTGTTAGCTTAGATCAGGGGTCCAGATCAGTCAATAAATTTTCCATCGAGCCGAGGTCCGAATTTTATGTTTACGGTTTCTAAAACGACAGAATGACTGGCTGTGAATTCCGCTGCCATCATCATCATCACGTGTCATGCACACCCAATCCGCGGCCGGCACTAGGACCCGGAGGTAATGCGGTCGCGAACCAGGAAGTATAAGAGGAG
>JAOTQY010000045.1:1261804-1271894 GCA_026413445.1 Dolichallabes microphthalmus
CATTCGCCTGAGCAAACTTTTCTCAGAAGACCTATCGTTTTATCGAGTCATTTCGGTTTCTCTCTGAAAAGAAACGACAAAGGCCTGGCCTGTGTTCACATTACTATTTTTCTCCGTCCTTGGGTACTCACTCACTCATTCACTCATCATCTATACCGCTTTATCCTGTATTGAGGGTCGCGTGGCGCATGGAGCCTATCCCAGGAGGCTTAGGGCAAGAGGTGGGGTACACTCTAGACAGGGTGCCAGTCCATCGCAGGCCTTCCTTGTGTACACTTATGTAATTTTAGCCTCCCATACAGCAGGTGGCAGTATGCACCTACTCAAAGAGACGATAAGATCAAGGAAGTCAATGTTTGCGCTGATATTTTGGACAAAAAGTCAAGAGCAACGCTTCCATGTGCCTTTCTACTTGCTCAGCTGTGGCTGTGTGGGTCAAAGGATGAGATTTTGGAGGAGACAGATGGTATTCAGGCATGGTTTCCAAGCACGGAAAGCTTGTGCTCTCACTGAACAAAAGGAACCAGGACTTTAGGTTCAAGTCTTCTCGGAAAACCATTCCGGTCCCTAATGTGAAAACACTAATCCACTAACGTGGATCTTCTTAAAAATAGAACAACATAACTGTTCTGGATCTCCATTCAATCTGCCTTCACTGAACCTAAGGGGAGCAAATTTCTTCCAACATGGGAATGTCCCTGTGCACAAGGCTAGCTCCATGAAAGCAAGTCCTGACCTCACATCAGTGACAATAAGAAGTACACGTGGGTGTGATGGTTAGGTGTCCAAAAAGTGTTGGTCATATGATTGTATATGGAAACATTATATGGAACAATCACAGTTGTTGCTATTGGTGATATATCAGCCCATTCACTACTTACATGGTGCAGAGCGAGAGCTGGTTAGCCAAAACAGAAACTGACCAAAGAAGAAACAAAGGAGCTTTGTCGTTTCAAGTGTTTAACACTCTCAGTGCTTGTGTGTTTGTGTTTTTACAGTATTTAATCCTTTGAATGCTGTGTATTGTGCGTTAATCGCCTGATAAAAGAAATGGAGTGATGAAAACCAGAACTCACAAAGAGCCGGTGAGTTCAGAGAAAATAATGCTGTATTCAGAAAAGTTCCTTTCACTGTGTGTGTGTGTGTGTGTGAAATTTCCGCATAAACTTCTCCATCGTCAGCTTACTGATTCCACTTGCCTGTCTGTCTATCTATTGTGTATCTGTCTATTGTGTCTATCGATCGATGTGAATATAGCATGATTTTTCGTCAATCATGCCTTCCATCCATCAATCCACCCATCTAATTGTTTGTTCATTTATCCATCCATCCATCCATCCATCCATCCATCCTTCCATTCATCTAATCACCCATCTAATTGTTTGTTCATTTATCCATCCATCCATCCATCCATCCATCCATCCTTCCATTCATCTAATCACCCAGCTAATTGTTTGTTCATTTATCCATCCATCCATCCATCCATCCATCTAATCACCCACCCACCCACTTTCCTACTTGGTTCTTCTTTTTTTTGTTTGGAGAAACACCTCTTTAATCCTCTGTTCCTTCTCCTTCTCAGATGCCTGTACGTAGTGGGCGAAGGCGGGGTGGCAGCGAGGAGCGGAGGGGAAGGCGTCCACATCCTAGCCCGTCTCGAGCAGAACGAAATGAACGACAAACAGTAAAATACTGTCTTTATTCGCGTTTCCATCGCTCTTTTGTTTCCCTGCTTCATTTTATCCCACAGCAACTTCTTCACTTGGCATTCTCTCTCTCCAGCTCCTTTATTCAGTGAATCAAATACAGTAAAATGATTATGGAAGACGTGGAACTAATCATGATGAAATATTATCCTAAGCATTTTTCAGACCTATTAGACATCATAATCCGTGAGGCCTTCGTCTCACCATGTACCATCGTTTCTTGCTTTGTCATCTTCTGTTCTCATCTTCTTTTCCTTTTCCTTCATTGTACCGTTTATCTATTCCTGTGTAGCCTTATTAATTTTTCATAAATATCAGATGAGAAAGTGTAGTAGCGAAGAACTGTTTGACTGTAAATTATCATTTGACACGTTTAGCAGAGAGCTGTGGGAGAAGAGCTTGGTTGTTTTAGACGACCACAAGGACAGGATTCTTCCGAAAGCGATGGAGAGCGGACTATTCCTCCCCCCAAGAGGCAGAAGGTCCAGGTACCATTCTCTTAAGGCGGACATTTTGTTTATTTAGAATGGAGAAATGACAACTAATGAGGATAATGCAATAACGGCAACTGAGGACCAAACAATACAACACATTTTGTTTGTCTTTCTGTCTAAATATATCTTCTTTTTTTTTTTTTTTTACTGCAAGGACTCTTCGTCCAGTGCCCCGACATCAACCCATTCAACCGGGACAACAACTTCACAACCGCATCCAACTTCGTGCAACACCCAGTCACGGGAAAGTGACAACGAAGATGGGCAGTCACAAGGCAGCCGTAGCTCAGCTGGAGGAAGCTTAGCTAATAGCAGCAGTAGTATTAGCAGTGGACGGGATATCGATCAGGACAATCGATCCTCTTCACCGAGCCTCTCTGGCTCCCCATTGGCCAGTTTGGACTCTGAATCAGACTCACCAGATTCACCAAAGCAAGCCGGGAAGGTGAAAGAAGGAGCGGTACCTAAACCGGGAGGAGCGGGAAGGGGGACTGATAGTGTTAGCGGAGAATGTCGGGACACTGAGGGGGGGATGGAGGCAGATTTATCCGTACTGAAATCACCATCATCACTCTGTCCTTTGAGTGAAAGTGGAAATGCAAGAAAATCTTACTTCGCAGTTGACGCGAAAATAACACCCAAGATGGAGTTTTCTAATGTTGTGAGTGATGAGGCATTACATGGCTGTGGCCGCAGCAATGTCAACCCCAAAACGCCATCTCAGTGTGGAGGAAAGATTGTAGTTGGTGGAGCAGAGTATCCCCATGGAAATCCAAATGTTAGTCATGCCCCCTCCTCTGCTCTCCCACCTCCACCTGCTCTGAAGCCTCTAGACGCAGGCCAAAGTGCTCCTGGTGATGTTAAAATGGAAAAAGTTGAGAAATGTGACAAGGCTCCACCCTCTCTTCTTCCACAGACAACCTCCTTACCACAGCAGGCCCCTCCCCCTCGCCACACTCTTCATTACAACCCTACTACATGGTCAGGCAGTGCTGTTTCCACTTGCCCTGGAAACTGGGGTTATACACGTTACCCAGGTGTCCACCATGCGCCTGTGCAGCAGCAACAATTGCCCTCTGTCTACAACCCCCCCTCCTCCACCCGTCACTCATCCCATCCCCCCTACCTCCCTCACACACACCCACCCCACCCACACAGGGAGTACTTGCCCAGGTACGGCAGTCCAGCTGAGCGGGACAGGGCTGCAAGGGACATTGCGATTAAAGATGCCACAGGTGGATCTTCTGCACATAGCAGTGCTAATTTGGCAAATGACTTTGCAACTCCAGTTTCTGGACAGAACCGAGAATTTGGGGCACCAGGCCGGGAAGGACCACCAGGGGGTCGGGAATTTCGAACAGGATTTCGGGACAGGGATGGACTGAGAGAATTCTCTTTGCAGAATCAGAACCAGCAACACATAGCACAGAGCCGGGACTTTGGATCTGGTGGGCCGAGTGGAGCAGGAGGTGCAGGTGGGTGTCACCCAAGAGATAAGGAGGGACGATGGGGCGAGTTTGCAGGTCAGATAAGGGAAGTAGTTGGTAACAGCAATCCAACTACCATTAACCAAGTAAATGTTAGCAATTCAAGCTCCACTGTACCATCTAGTTCTCCACAAAACAGTTCAGCCACCCAAAATAAAGACTTTCAATCTGCGGTGGAGCAGGTGGGGCAAGGTCATCAAGCACATCAAGTCCCTTCTACTGGGTCAGATCCTCCCCCAACTGCGCATTTCCTAAGGGAATACCCTCCACCAGAGTCCAAGGAGTACCCTCCAGCAGGGACTCAACCTTCATCTGCCCCTCATCCTGGTACATCCAGAGAATACCCAAGTCCCACCAGACTTGCTTCAAATATGGGTCGCGATTTTACTGGAGGGCCTGCTGTTCCCCATCCACACTATCTGGTCCAGCCTGGCCTGACTGTCCAATCTAGGGAGAGAGAAAGAGAGAAGGAAAGGGAAAGGGAAAGAGAGAACAGTGCTCCGTCTTCCATTTATCACAATCGTAATCACCCACCGTCTCTTTCTCCCTCCTCATCTTCTTCCACACATGGACACCAGCCTTCTGCATCTTATCCCCCAACTTCCCACAGCCAGCAGCCTCTTCCACCATCTACACTTCCACCTAGTCAGACACGTCCGGGGCAGTACCCCTCGTCCAATCAAAGTCCACCCAGTACTCTCTCTCCACTTCCTAGTCCATCAACAAACCAAATGGGAGGATTTCCACCATTTTCATCCACTTCGGCACCTTCTGCATCGGGTGCGGTCACTTCCTGTCTCTCCGGTTCCCGACCTGCTCCTTATCATGGCACTTTAAACAGTCACACCCCATTTGCTGGTGCTTTCCATGGCAGTAGTAACCATAGTAACACTGCTGCTGCCAGCAATCCAAATAGCAACAATAGCGTTAACAGTCACATACAGTTGCATTCGCCAACGCCCTCCAAAATCCAACCACATCTCTGCAACCCTGTTGCTCCCCCTAGTAATGCTCCCACCAGCACAGACAGCCAATCTGAATCAACATCTTGTTCTTTGCCACCACCTGTCATAAAAGAAGAGCCAATAGAAGAAAGGGAGGAAACAGAGACTCCACCTTCTGTGCTTAGGAGCCCCTCGCCTGAGCCAAAGGCTATCGATATTCCAATTCACGCCAGCCAATCTGCTCGGTAAGACAGATATTTGTCTCTGTATTTTTCCATAAGACTCAGTAACTTAATCAGCAGTGTGCTAAATGGATGGGTTAATACTATTAGACATCATTTGAAAGCCTTTCTCTCTGATAGACAGTGGGAAGATGTCATTGTGATAGCTACAGTAATTTACAGATACTTGTATAAAGCACTTTGTGGTATCATTATGTTAATAATGATGAGTGATAGGTTAGTGAAAATCTGTTTTATTAGGTTCCACAGGGTTCTAGATCGTGGCAGTGGGAATTCTTGTGCTCGCACTGATGTCCTCTTTATCCCTCTTGACGGATCTAAACTCTGGAAAAAGAGAAATGAAGCGATTGAAAGAGCAAGGCGAGAGGTGGAACAGAGAGCTCGGGACCTGAGAGAGAAGGAGAGAGAGCGAGAGAGGGAAAGAGAGCGTGAACGAGAACGAGAAAGAGACCTGGAAAGGCATTTACAGGTGAGGTCCAGAAAATAATGAAGTCTGGGATCAGCAGACGGAACAAACACTTGAAATGTTTGGTGCATTGGTGCAAATATGTCATATGGTTTTTTTTTTTTTTTTTTGTGGTTAGACCTTGTTACTGTAAACTTTCTGCAAACTTTGCAGCACAAGAGGAGAACATGGAACAACAGATACTAAATAACATTCAATTACCTGTCTGTATGAATATAGCGATGGACTAAACATGACCATACTACTTATCACTATATCTAACTACTATAACTTTAGTCTGCAGCTTTATTCATGCATTCCTAAAGCACAACCACTTGATCCTGATCAGTGTGGTGGTGGTTCCGGAGTCTGGTATGGGAACCCTGGGCATGAAGCGGAAATGCACCCTGCTTGGAATGGCAGTCGATTGCTGGGCAATGTAGAGTCACCAATCTACATATCAGCTTGTTTTTAGGTGATGGGAGGAAACGAGAGAGCCTGGAGGAAAACCACATGTGCATTGGGAGAACATAAAAAAAAACTGTGGAGCAAAGGAACAATGTCTTTCCTTATTATTACATGAAAAGCCACCAACGTGTGGTAGCTACCTGGCTGAAACTAATTACAGGTACATAGTTTGCCTCTGTTTTAAGCAACCTGGATGGGAAATGTGAAGTAGATGTTTAAAATTCAGACTTTTTAAAGATTTTAGCCACATTTAAGAAACCAAAAGCAACCAATACAATATACAAGATGGTCAAAACGCTAATATGCATCAAACTAATTTATTTACATGTGAATTGTGTCCTCCATATCTTCAATCAATATTTATGAATCAAGCCAATAAAATGTTTAGCTAAATACATATACGAATGTAGGAGTTGGTGTAGAACTTGTTGCTTTGACTTGGACCAAGGGTAAGTGTGAAGGGATAGATTGTTCTTGTATTTAAAAACATTTTTACTCTGTCTATCTCTCTACAGAAGGAGAGTAATCCTGGAGTAGCTCCCCGTCAGGGCACTTCCCTCTTCTTTTCTCCTTCCTCCTCTATCCTCCTAGACCCTTCGTCCTCATCCTCCTCACCCTGTGTAAACCCCTCCCACCACCCTGCCCACCACCCCAGCCATGCAATCCACCCATCTCATGCCCACGCTCTTCACCCTTCCCTCTCTCATTCTATTCCTCACTCCCTTCTTCTACCATCTGTTGGAGGTCTTGGTCCATATCTTGGGCCAGATACACCAGCATTGAGGACACTGAGCGAATATGCCCGTCCCCATGCAATGTCACCACTTGGCACGACCAATCGTGCTCCACCCCATTTTCACCCCCACCCGCATCCTCATACACACCCTCACATCCACCCCTCCCTCTTCCTGCCCCAATTCCAAAACCCCGCTCTCGCTCATCCACATCAGCTTCCTGCTGATGCAGCCACTGCCGCTGCCATCCTTGGGTTTCTTTATGGAACTGGCTTGGAAGGAGGCCATGCCCACCCTGGGGCAGGGCCAGTGGCAGGGCCTGGCCCTGGGGGGATGGCAGGGCTAGGGGCCGGTCTTGGAGGGATGGGATTTCCACACTCTGTGACTGCTCACAGGGAACGAGTGAAGTCGGGGTTCGACTTTAAAAGTGAATTTGACTCACATACACACTCTCATTCACACTCCTTACTGCTAGGAGGTGGAGCTGCTGGTGGAGCTCCGACCAGTGATGTTGCTCTTTATGGGACCCCTCCACCTCCAGCTCCACCCCCTCAAGCCCTTCCTACAGTTGCGAGAAATCCAAGCTCTGTCCCTCAGCCTTTATCGACCCCGCCTACTTCTTCCTTGTTACCACCTTCCCTACCTAGTCATGCTCCCCCTACTGCAAATCCTGTAGGTTCCGCCCCTCCCCCCCCTCCTCCTGCACCTCCACCACCTCCTCCTGCACCCACAGCTTCCTCTCTCCATCACCCTTCCTCTCACTCCTCCCACCCAACCCAGCCCCCGGCCCCTGAAGGTTACTCCGCCCCGAGCCGGACTCCACCTAGTACAGAGAGAGCAAGGAGTGTGGAAAGAGAGAGGGAAAAAGAGAGAGAGAGAGCACTGCCAGGTGGAGACAGGGAAAGGGGAGCCCCAGTAACCCCAGCCGGAGGTGGAACTTCAGGAGGAGGTGGGGCATCAGGAGGAGGTGGAGCAGGAGAGTCTTTGGGGCGACTGCAAATGTTAAACGTGACTCCACATCATCACCAGCACTCACACATTCATTCTCATCTGCATCTACACCAGCAAGATACAGGTAACCATTACACATCACACACTTCAGTGTTTCTTCGACATACAATTAATTTAAAATATATGACATTAGTAGGCTACAGTTGTAATAATTGATTGTGTAGTAGTTTGCCCATTCAAAGTGAAGAAACACAGCTCACACATAAACATTAATGTTAGATAAATATAACCTACCTAGCGTTATCGTTGCTGCAGCGTTATTGATATAACCTAGCTAGCATTACTATTGCTGTAGCATTACTGGTATATCTTAGCTAGCATTACTGTTGCTCTAGTGTTACTGATTTAATCTAGCTAGCATTAATACTGCTGTAGTGTTACTGGTTTATCCTAGCTATCATTACTTTTGCTATAGCATTACTAATATAATTTAGCTAGCAATACTGTTGCTGTAGAGTTACTGATATTACCTAGCTAGCTATAATACTGCTGTAGCGTTATTGAGATAACCTAGCTAGCATTACTATTGCTGTAGCATTACTGGTAATATCCTAGCTAGAATTATTGTTGCTTTAGTGCTACTGGTATATCTTAGCTAGCATTACTGTTGCTCTAGTGTTACTGGTTTATCCCAGCTAGCATTAATGCTGCTGTAGTGTTACTGGTCGATCTTAGCTAGCATTGCTGTTGCTACAGCATTAGAGATTTAACCTAGCTAGCATTAATACTACTGTAGCGTTACTGGTATAACCTAGCTATCATTACTTTTGCTGTAGCATTACTAATATAATTTAGCTAGCAATACTGTTGCTGTAGCGATACTGATATTACCTAGCTAGCTATAATACTGCTGTAGCATTACTGATCTAAGCTAGCTAGGATTATTACTAATAAAGTGGAACCTTGGATTGCGAGCATACTTTGTTCTGGAAATGTGCTTGTATATCAAAACGCTCATATATTAACGCAAATGTACCCCATAAGAAATATTGGAAACTGACGATTTGTTCCACAAACCCAAAAATATTTATAGAAAAATTAGTACTACAAAATATAAAGTACAAATAAAACAAATTAACCTGCACTTTACCTTTAAAAAGAATCGTGGCATTAGGGCTTAAGACCAGAGAGAGGGGGGGGGGCTGCTGTGTAGGATCACTTTTACACACACACTCACACACAGATGTATATATTACCAGTTTACCCATAGAGTCACTCACTCGAACCAAGCGTGCTTGCGCGGGTGAGTCTCTATTTGGTAAACTAGTGTGTGTGTGTGTGTGTGTGTGTGTGTGTGTGTGAAAGTTGTCCCACACGCACACACAAACAAACACAAAATAAAAGATGCTTTACACGCACACATGTGTCCACAGTGTTATAGTAAACAGTATACGCACGCGCACTGAGACCGAGCATGCGAGACGATTACCCACACTTCCGCAGCGCGAGAGATGGAATAAACACTGGCTCAGTTGTGATCACGTGACGCTCAGCATCAAAACAAGGAGCGCATGTGTGCTACATGATACTCGATGATCCGTAAATCAAGACTCGCTCGTTTTTCAAGTCAAAATGTATAAAAATTTTTTGCTTGTCTTGCGGAATGCTCGTAAACCGGGTTACTCGTAATCCGAGGTTCAACTGTTGCCTGTAGTGTTACTGATCTAACCCTGTTTGCATTATTACAGCTATAATGTTACTGGTATAGACTAGTTAGCATTACTATTACTATAGCATTACTAATATAACTTCGCTAGCATTACTGTTGTGTTTGTAACCCAAATGAATTATTCAGTGGTACTAATGGGTAGTCCTTATCATCGACAAAAACAAAACCCTGATTTATTTCACATAAATTATTGTGAAAATAGAAGACCTGCATCCAGCCACAGTGTTAGCTGGCAGGCTCGCAGTAAATGTTTACCGTAAGCATTAAAAACCAGAAAGTGTGAAGGATTTTAAAAAATGCATGCATGATCTATCTAAAATGAGCTGTAAATTATATTTTTTTAATACTGTGAAAATCTTTCAACTAATATATAAAATGATCATGAAATCCATCAGTTTAATATTTAAATGTGTTGCATAGGAAAGTGTTTTTTCCTCATTATTTTTCCCTATATATCTTTTACAGCACCTAGCAGCGTGCACCCGCTCATTGATCCGTTAGCGACGGGAGCTCCGTTACCACGGCTACCGTATCCAGGATCCATCATCGCACACCCTCTTTCAGAGAGCGACGTACTGCGACAGCAACTCTTCGGTAAAACACCCAGCGCTAACACATACCTCTAACATGCTTTTTAGACACTGAGCTTAGAAGTTAGGAGGCATTAGGAATATCCCACCATAGTGTGTGTGTGTGTGTGTGTGTGTGTGTGTTAAGGTCAGAATGTATTCACATATTAGTGTGTAAATACCCTGTTTTAAAGCTGACCTATTTGCAAATGTGCGTGTATGTGTATGTGCGCGTGCGTGTGTGTGTGTGTGTGTGTGTAGGCGCTCCGTTCCGTGATTTACCCCCCCACTCCTCCATGCATCATCAGAACACAGAGCTTC
>JAOTQY010000045.1:1383118-1397326 GCA_026413445.1 Dolichallabes microphthalmus
GAAACATTTTGTGTGACAAACATGCAAAAGAATAAGAAATCAGGAGGGGGGCAAATAGTTTTTCACACCACTGTACATACACACACACAATGACACACCTTAGAGACATAAAGAAGAAAATGCAGATCAAAACAGAGGTGGAAGAAAGTGCATAAGGAGAGGGTGTGTGTGTGTGTGTGTGTGTGTGTCGGCTCCAACCTCGGATGAAGTAGTAGAGGATCTGTATGAGCATGGCCCTGTGGATCTCGGGGTGTGTGATGGAGTTGAGCATCCTGCGCTTCTCAGGGTCGGAGAAGATGATCTGGCCGAGCTTCTGCCTGTCTATCTCACCGTTCTCCAGCAGGACCTCCCGCCCGAAGTACTGCACCAGGAGCCGGTACGCTCGCGTCTGAGGCTCCACCACTGTGAAACACACAAACTTCAGCAACACACACTCACACGCGCAACATACATTCTTAACACTGCCGATCTCACATTAATACACACACAGAAAAATAAATGAAGAAGAAGAGGAAGAAGAATGTGCAGAAGGAAGGATGTTTGGAAGGACGGAAAAAGTACAAAGGTGGAAAAGGAAAGAACTGTGGCTGGACACCAGGAATGACGTCAAAAAGGAGAAGAAATTGTTAAAGGAAGGAAGCAGATGGGGGCAAAAAAGAAATCAGGAAAGAAAAAAAAGGAAGAAAGATGGAATTGTTGAAGGAGGGACGTGAAAAAGGATGAAATGGTGGGGAATGAAGGAAGGGAAGAAGTGCAACATGAAGGGAGAAAGTTTTAGGAAAAGAAGTGAGGAATGAATTAATACGAGACAGAAGTATTAAATGATAAACGAGTGCTAAATTAAAATGACAAATGAAGTAAAAAAGGAAGGAATGAGGGGATAAATAGAGGAGGGAAGACTTTTCAAAAGAATGAAAGTATCAAACAAACAAAAAAGAACTGTGAAAGGAAGGAAGTGTGGGATTAAGTGCGGAACAGAAAGAAGAAAGACAGCACAGATAAAAGGAATGCAAAAAGGATGGAATCATGAAAGGAAGGAAAAAGTGGGGAAGGAAGCACAAAGGTACAGAAGTAATAAAGTGTGGATGTAGGACGAAAGTAACAGGGAAACTTTGAGAAGGAAAGATGCAAAAGTGTAGGGTGAGGAAATATGTTTTACAGGACAGAAAGAAAAAAGTGCGAAAATACTGAAGGATGAGAAAAAAATTAAGACGCGTCTAAGAAAAAAAATAAGCGTGGAAGGAAGCAAGGAATAAATCGTGGTAATAAAGTGCAGAAGGAAAGATGTGCAGATGGGAGGATGGAAGTCCAAGAAGAAATAAGCATAAAAAGACAGGATGAAAGTGCAGTTGGTGTGAGTTTGTCTCCTCGACTCGGTCACCTTTCCTGGCCACAGCATCGGCGTCGATCACAGGACAGCCGAACTCCTTGAGCTGAGACGACACGGTGCTCTTCCCTGAGGCGATTCCTCCCGTGAGCCCCACCAGAAACATGCTGCCACACAACAACATGACAAATTTCATTTATTACCCCAAAACTAACATGATTCTGTCTGAAAGCAGGATGTAGAATCTCATCACTGTCTCTTTCACCTCAACAGAATCATGTAAGGAAAAAATATCCTATAAAACTGAGGTCCTTGTAGGAGCTGGTGTTTGGCGCCGCCTGGCGGACATTATACAGACTGCAGTTACGTGTTCCCTAAGCTTTAGACCAGCAGCACACAGCTAAACACACTTGCAGTACATGCTAAATATGTATTTTTCGCATTAAACTGAAATATAACACTACATATAAACATGTAATAACATGTTTATTACTGAAGACTTATTTTATAACGTTACGTGCGGATAGGAAAGAGAAAGCTAGCCATGTAGTTCCTGTGTAACAGATTTACACGCCGTGGTTAAATAGCATTGCTAGTTTATAGCTGACTAACACCTGGACTCATCCTGAAAGCTTATCTTTTCCATGTTAATGCTTTAATCTTAATGTTTATCCGACTTACAAAACGCTTTTGGTGATGTTGACCTATAAGAGGTTAAGAACAGCAGAGGAGGCGTCCTTCTCCTTTCCTTAACAAGAATAAATCCTTCAAAATGGTCTCCAAAATCAAGACAAAGTCAATGAAAACAAATTATTGATAAACCTCCAGGAGCTAAATTGTTCTGTCACATAATGAGAGAAAAAATATTTTTACAATTCACACGGTTGAGTTAGCTAAACAGATGAAGTAAATAAAGTACAGTGGTCAAACCTGACCCAGGTCACGTCCTAAATACTCGCCTTGTTCCCTAAACATGCCCACTTCAAAATGGCGGAACAATATGGCGAAGATTATAGCGTCCCGCGTTTAGTGCACTGTGTATTTGAGAGAACGCAATTTGGGATGAAACCAAAATACGTCGCTGTGCGAAAATATGTCGCTGCTGCCACCTTGTGGACTGGAGAATAATAGTGACAAATAGTGAGGAAACCTCTGGGTTTGTGTGCATGAAGTTTGCATGTTCTTGCCATGTGTGGTGGTTTTCCTCCAGATTCTTCAGTTTCATGACCAAAGCATAGTTAACAATATAATAAATAAAAATTCAAGGTGAAAATGAAAATAGGTGAGTATAAGTATTGATGTCAGAAGGTGAAAGCAGTGGCTGCTGGGAACTGGCGTCCATAGCTTTAACGTTGACATCAAAGAGTGTTTATAGCTGCTATAATATAAATAATAACAGGAAAATCAGGTTTCTTGAACATTACATTCAACTGTAAATAGATAATGGCCTTCTTTATAGCTAAATAGAGACAGTATACTGTTAACCCTCCAATGTTTTTAGAAAATAACAAAACCTATTCAGAAAGAGATCTCTTCACCTTCAAAATAAAAAATGTAAAAGAAAATCACCAGAGAGAAGTGTGAAACCAATGTGTAAACAAGTTTATTTTTTATTTTTTTTTCTTGGAAGAATGTACAATCAAATGTATGCTTCGTGTGTTCATTAAGAGTTTACAATGCAAAAGCTTGACATGGAAAACATCAACCTAGAAGTCGAACCGCTCCCCGAATTCAAGAGAGAAATATTTACACATCTTTCCAGAGCACTTGCAATCACACCACATTCTTAACACACACCGACTAATGCTTATTGATATTAACGGACAGTTCGCAGCGATAACGGAGAATGGCTTTGATTTCAAAGGGAGCACCTTTACACAGCGAGCAGACACTGCTTACTATACAATACTCTCTATACAACACACTGCAAATACATGCTGAAGAAGCAATCTGGAATTCTGTGTACAAAACCTTTGTGTAAAAATCATTCACTGTAAACAGGAGGTGAAAATAATATAATGAAAACGGTTCACCATGGTTTTTACACGTTATGTTGTTACACATTTATTCTCTTCTCAAGTTTTACCAAGATTTTAAAAGTTCTAAATAGAACTTTTAAGAAAAACATCAAAGGAAAAAAATGGCAATTTTTATTTATTTTTGTTTTTTTTTAAACCTGCAGTTAGAACCTATAAGGAACAAACCCTAGAAACACTTCAAAAAAGGGTTCTACAATCAGAGACCACAAAAAACTTAAGCAGCGGTTAAACGCAACACTATTATTTCCTGGAACTTTCAGGAAAAGCATTGTTGCGATCGAAATTGAAATTTGAAGCGACAAATCAAACAAAACCATTAAAAGTTGTTCAAAAACATAAAACGGATTCTTCAACCCCAAGGATATACTGTATCAAGCGTTTGTTGGATTGAACAGTTCTTCACTTGATAGAACAATTAAACTTAAACTTAAAAAGAATTGTTTTTTCAACTTAAAAAGAAATTTTGTTTTTGTTGTAGGGTTCTGAAAACAACTCTGATGGCATAAACCTAAGAAAACTTTAATGGCTCTGGGCAAAACTTGAAAGACAGTTCCTTAACTTTTAAAAGACAAGAAAAAAAAAAAGAAACAACTGAGAAATAGGGGACAACAGCAAATTCTGAAAAAGTTTAGTTACGTACGGAAAAATTGTCTTATTTGTACTGTAGCACTGACTTTTGGAAAATCCTAGCGAGAGAAAAGGATTTGTCAAGGGTTCCGCAGTCAGGGTTCTGCTTGTAGTGAGAGAAGCACTGCTATTGGGTTGAAGGGATGAACTGGGAAAAAGAATAATCATCTGGAAAGTGCAAACACAATGTTGTTGTTGTTGTTGTTGTTGTTGTTGTTTTTACAGTTTCCAGGTTTTTACAGAGAATATGATGTTTCATGGTTCAAACCAAAGAAATCCCATGCCTAAGAGATTGAACATTTCTAGCAGGGTCTAGAATATCTGTCTTAAAACCGGGTTCAAGAACCACCAGGGTTCTGTAACACAAAGCTCTGGAATCGATAAGTTCTAGCGGCTCCATTAACTAGGTAAAATATGATTCTACATGCAGGATTTAAATAACATTGAAACAGCAAGAATATTTTATGATAAATCAATTTGTATTTATGTGGAAAAATTGTGTTTTATAACCTCAACTCCAAAGACTACCCGGTTAAGCCGTTGTGACCAACTTCAGTTCAAGCTTACAGTGACCTGCTTGAGCATTTAGTTTACTTTATACTGTACAATATCTTTTGGGCTCAGTAGAGACAGATCAGTGTTGTAAGTGAGAGCAGTTAATCAGGATGAAATGCTGTTCGGGGATCTACGGTACGACTCAGTTGCTTAAGAACAATTTTGATTTGGCAAAAAAAAAAAAAAACGAATAATAAAGCATAAACAGAAGTCAAGCTGTGTTTGGTGTTTGCTTGTTTAGTTTGGTACTAACAGTACAGCTCAAAAAATGCAATATTGTCAAATGAATCTATTATTATTATTATTATTATTATTGCTTAAATATTAGCATGAAATCAATTTGTAAAATTTTGCTTCAAGGTTTATATCTTAAATGATACATTTTTATAAATTTTCATGTGAAAGAATGAATACATTTGATTATCGTCAACATTTCCAATCGATTCCTTTTTTTTTTTTTTTTTTTTTTTGCATTGTTCATTCCAAACCAATGCTTGGAACTATAAATGGATAAAAAGTACAACATGTTGGCAAAGTGCTCTGGCACAAGATTAATAAAGCACTTGTGATAAAAAAGCTTTAGTAACAGTCTGATTTTGAGTCACATAATTTATTATTTTTCTATTTTAAAAAAAAAAAAACAGCATAGCCTTCTTTTTTTTTATTCATGACTTGAATCTTCATAGCCTCATAAACATAAATCAAGATTTTGTACTGTAGCTTTAAAGATGTCTCGTTTTTAATCCAAACCCAAACGAACTGATGTTTCCTCTAGTCGATCAGTTTATTAATGAACTTATTTAAAAAAGTTGGCCAAACCAATTCAGTCATACTAAAAAGAACTGTGCTTCCAATGTGATTCTTTTTCTTTCCTAAATTTTTAACAAAAAAATGTTTTATAAATACTATGTCTTCACTATGGCAGAAGTAAACATTAATCACATGAGACAAACAATAAATTATTATTATTATTATTATTATTATTATTATTATATTATAAATGAGGAAATAATCTAAGTGATTAAGTGGAAAGCTAAAAGAAACATTCTGTTCAACATAAATAAGTTGCCCTACACTAAAAAAGTGAGCACAATTATGTCCTTTAATATTAAACGAGAGCAAATGGAGAATCCTCAGCAACAATGGAACATTTCACACAGTTTGAGTGATGACAGAGTGAATACTGGAAGTAAAAAGAACACCATCCTGTTAAAGTGAAATGCACCTGCATATAGCCAATAGCACCAAATATTTCAACCAGGAACACAAGATTGTGTTTTTCTGCCTTTCAACATGGCATCTAAGCATCAAACATGCCAAATAATGACCTCACACACTTTCCCCAAAGGCAACCCTTCACACCCTTCACACTCTCATACTTTCCTATCTTCAATACTTTCATAAAACCCTTTCTGATTCTCAATCATAAGAAAAAAACTAGTCTACCTAGTGTACATCCCATGCATATAAATGCTGCTATACTATACTATACTATACTATACTATACCCAGGACCGTCTGGCCTTATGGTATAGAGTCTGGCTGAGAGTCAAATTGAAATGTTTATGATACAGTAGTTGGTGAATTCTTGATTCTGATTGGTCTTCCGCTACGTTACTATTTCTTATTAAGGTTTGCTTGGTGGATGCTCCAAGTCATTTAATTGCTATGAATGAACAATGTATAAAATGGTAAAGTTTTTGATGAGGAGACATTTAAAGGAAAGAGTCTCTAGCGTCAGAGCTTTGCAATGACGTGTAACCTTTCCACCATGGGAAGAAAAGTCTTCAAGGCTTTTGCGTTTTTTTGTGGTTTACATTCTGACATAATTGTAAGAGAGGGGATAAAATAGAGGTTTTTGTGAGAATAAACGTTTTTCGCATCTAAAGCAGGAAGTCGTTCTACATCGTTAAACATACCTCCAGTATAAGCAGATAAAATGGATCATTCTTACTATAAGTGGAATGAAACAGACTGAAAACAATTGAAAACAACATCAGCTTGTATATACATACAGGCCAACCCTTTCCTTGACCACACGTTGATTAGTTTCCTATAACTATACAACTTGCAACTTTATATTATTACTGACTCTTTGAAATGTCTTCACCACCACTTTGCGCTGTTTAGGAAGCAGCTGTCTAATAAATATTCATATCTAGATATTAATGTCACCAATCCATCATCCATCATCCACAAAAAAAAAAAAAATCCATGAATGAATTCAGATGAGTTTGAAAACAAGAATGCACAGAACTGTTGGTCTGAATAACTAAGTAGTGTCTGTATTACAGCTTGTGTTTGGATCAACAGAGGTTTTAGTTCTGTCTGGCCCACTTGCCTGTGATTGGTCTAAATATCCCGTTAGGTTCGTTTAACTGAACAGAGCAGCAGTTCCTTTTGATTGGAAACATTGTGATTTTATAGCTCCATCCAAACCTTTTTAAGGACATAAAATATACTGTACTCTTTTTGTGCATACTGACCGCTGAGATTTTTTTTTTTTTTTCATTTTCATATTAACTACATTTAAAAAGCCCAGTACTTACATCAGAATTTTTTGACAATGAAATGAAATATTTGTCCCAGATCCAATGTCTGAAAAACTCTGGTAGTAAATCTTGTAAACTTTTTTTTGTTTGAAAAGTACTGTAAACCATGATTAAAAAGTTACAAAAAACTTAGCATGGTCTGACAAGTACATATTGGCACATGTACCGAAACGAAATCAACATTTCCTGTCCATAAATACATCAAGAAACAGACCAGAAACAAATATATAAAAAAAAGACTTAATTGAACTACATCTACTTAAACTACCTACTGTAATAAAGTAGTGAACCGATAAAATTCCTGAAGAATTGATACAAGTCCTGGAAAAAAATACCCAAGCATAACTGGGAATGTCTGATGTGGAATGTTTGAATCTATAAACCATTACTTAAATTTATCCCCACTGTTCACATTGTAATTCATCTTGACAATATGATACATATTTATAAAAAAAAAAATAAAAAAAAACAATAATACATGAATAAAACAACACGTAATGCTTCCTGTTGGAGCTGGGAATTTGGTGTGTACTCGAAATGGACATTCGGAATATGAAACAAGGAACATTGAATATGAACGTATGAAAACATCCAGTAGCATAAAAGTCATTTTTTACTTTTCAGCACAAGTCCTGATCTTTCTTTTTTCTAAACAAGTAACGTCAGGAAGATGCCATCTCGAGGATGGAACTATTCCACAAATCCACAACGACCACCAAGTTATTGACTAAGGAGCAATTCAACAGTTTTGACTTATTTTGTGCCATTTTTGATTGTAAACATATAACATACTTTAACAAATATTTTCTTTAGATCTACAGTAAAAATGGTTTATGGTAAAATCCTTTTACCATATTAGGATAAAGGAATTCAGTTAGGCATCATCGAGGTGCTGAACGTGCCTTTTGTCAGTGTCACCTCATCTGCTCTCCTGTTCCCAAAATCTCTTCTTGTTTCTAGTCTCAAATCCATATAGTTTTTAGTGATATAGGGATGGTATTTTATTAATTACAAAATGATTCTTCCACTGTTCCATTCAGCTATGAGGAACTAGATTAAATTGTTCCAATATAGGCAACATTTGCTTACAATCACCGATTTAAACTGTGGTTATCTTTCATTGAACAAGGGCATCACTTTTTTTTTTAAGATGATCCTTATCGGAATCAAGTGTGAAACATGGTCCAGGACTCGTCCAGAATACGTCCTTCCTATGTAAAATGTGTGACTTTCTGCTACAGTTTTACTTCTTGGGATGGAAAACCATAAGCGGCCGCTCCTCAATGCGTTGCCATGGACTTTTCTTGTTCTCATCCTTGTCATCTGGGTCGTTATCGTCCTCTGGGCTGGTGACAGAATCCCTCTGTGTCTCACTGTTGCTGCTACGTGAGCTGTTACCCCGGCTTCGACCTCTTCGAGGCATTGGTGATCCTCGTGGTTCCTCTGGACCATCATCCAGGAGGGGAGTCAGAGGATTTTCCAAAGGTGATCCCGCACCCATGCGGCCAACTCCACCAGCAAGATCTAGAGGGTCATGATAAGGAAATTTGGAGTACTGCTTCCCTCCGCTGTTGCTTCCTCCATGCCCTTTCCGCCCATTTCCATGCCGTTCCTCTTTACTCTTCCGTCCAGACACCTGCTTGCGCTCCTGTTGGGTATCTTGGAGGCATGTATCTGGGCTGCAATCCTTACTGGTGCCAGCAGGGGCACTCAAGGTGCTTTGAGCACTGTGGTTACTGCTGTTAGCTCCACTGTGAGCAAGTTCTGAGGCAACATCGATGTAGGAGTGACGCACATGAGCATTGGCACGTCCATCAAGTGATATGAACCAAGCACGAGGGTGCTGCTTGACTCCTAATTCTCGAAGTTTCTTTTCTGTAAGGGCTTGGAGCTCCCCATTCATCTGAGCCATGGTGGAATCATTAAAGAGCACTGGAATGTGCACAGGTGCAGACGGACCTCCTGATGCCCAGACATTTTCCTCTGAATCAGCTGGGGACCCTACTCCTTGCTGCCCTTGCATCTGGCCTGATCCCTGGATCTGAACCTGGTGACCTTGGCTCTGCACTCCACTGCTACTCCCATTACCTGCCCCTCCCTGACCATCCCTTTCCCTCTCAGCCTGACTCTGACCATCCTTTCCACCTTCAGAACCTCCAAACTCAGATGACAGACGCATGTAATGCGCTGGAATAACAAGGGTTGGAACCATGCTGCGGTACATGTTCTCTGTCATTTGATCTAAAGAACTGCAGAATATGATCTGACCAGGTTGTGTGTTCAGTGTTGTTGGGCGAGAAAGATGGTCCTGACCTTGGGAAACCTGTGAGTATTCCGGCGGCTTATCTGAGAGGGGTGGAGAAGGTGGGTCAGCCGTATATCCACGATTATCATTAACAACATGTCTGCGACGGTACTCGTGATCCTTGACATCTGGGCTGTAGTTGCGACTATAATCTTCATGGGAAAGCGTATTGTCATTGCTGCTTGTCTCTGTGGAACGATGCACCTTCATAGCGAAGCTTTCAACACCTCTCTGGGCCGCTTTGGACTGTTTATTCTTGGATGAATGGCGGAGTTTGTGTGCTGGTATGTGCTTGGTAAACTCCTCACGTGCACTCTTGTATTCATGGGATGTCGAGGCATCGGATTTGCTGGTCTCTGGATCAGCATTGGCAGTGGTGGTTTCAACATGACCACCGCAGATAAGATTGAGGCGAGATGTGGAGGTGCCCTGGTCTCTTCTGGAGTTGCACAGAGCAGTTGAGACCTGCCCCTGCTTTTGCTGTCGCCGAGGCTTTAGGCACCTCCGTCTAAAAGCAAAAGACAAAACAAGCAAGTGCATGTCCTACGTGAGTCGATACAGGATGAGTCGATACCCCTTCATTGATTCACAAAAGACTTTGAATAAGGCTTTGTTAAAAAATTAATTAATAAATAAAAACATTCCACACCCACCAACCTGCAGTAGTAGAGGAGGACACAGAGTAGTACCAGTACAAGCAGAGCCAGAGAGCCCAGAATGGAGAGCAAGATAAGGGTATGGTATGCAGTGATATCCCTCAGACTTGGATGAGACAAACCAGGTCCTATGATGCAACCACAGCTTTACTAATGTATGAATTAATCAGGTAATATAGATCTAAAATCACAATTTTATACCAAAGTTACCAAGTTTTTTTAAGTTTAAAAGTAAGTAGGTGTCTTTTTAAGTGGTTCACAAAAAACCATCTGTGATGTTCCTAACCATAAAAAACCTGGCCACCTAAAGAACATAAACTAAATGCTGTTGAGTTTAATAATGTAAACCCAAGAGCCTAGAAACTCAATCTGCATAAGCCAACTCTGAAAACAACCACTTCTCAAT
Source organism: Dolichallabes microphthalmus (assembly GCA_026413445.1). Lineage (NCBI taxonomy): Eukaryota > Metazoa > Chordata > Actinopteri > Siluriformes > Clariidae > Dolichallabes > Dolichallabes microphthalmus. Next base: position 1,393,585 of record JAOTQY010000045.1, read on the forward strand.
ATGCTCTCTTTATCTGAAATAGAGAGCCGATGGCTTGTGTGTGTGTGATTTAAGGCACATGGATAAATGTGCCTGTACATTTTACCTGATGAAGAGGGGAAGGCTGCTATCCAGTATCCCAGCCGTGAGGCCATAAAATCCCACGTAAAATGAGAGCCATCTCTTCTAATGTAGCCAGTTCCATTTCTCACCCAAAGGCCTGCAAGAAACATCAGCATATAGGAAACAGTAAAGGCCCCATAATGGAACCCTGGGGGACACCAGCTTTAACATTCTACCATTTCCATCATGTACCTATCCGAAAATACATTGCATATCATAGATCTATGACTTAAATAAGTCTGTATGTATACCTGTGTTCACGTCATACACCCACACAGGTATACTGGTGGGCGACCGGACACGGGAGTCGGAGGGCAGAGGAACAGAGAAATGAACTGGCTCTATGACTTGAACCTCACTACCTTCCCGATCAAACAGCTGAGCACTGACTGCAGCGACTACTGTCAAATCCGTCCAACTGTTTTCTCCTCCTGCGTGAACATACACACATTATTTACAAGCAGTAGATTTCGGAAAATATGTATATCAATCTCTAAATCGAGAGTTAGAATCTCCATCTGGTATATAACCTGTGGTGTTGGGCTCCAGGGCCAGGAGGTACGGGAAGTCGTTGATTTCACTTATATCTCTGGCGGTGGTCAAAACAGCAGTCGTTTCCGAGAAGGAGGAGTTCAGCTGCAGGCTCCGCCTTGGAATGTGAAGCCATGGCTGGCTCCGCCCTCCTGTGTGATCAAATCACGGGTTGATGTTGTTGTTGCTGCTGTTGTTGTATATTAATTAAATTTTTTTCTGACATTAGGTATTAGAGTCAGTAAAAACACAGGTAAAGTGACTTTCACAATAACGTATGGTTTAGATAAATAACTTGCATCCTTGCCTCATCAATTTCCTGTATATCACTAGAAGAAGAAAAGTAAATTGTCTCAGTTTTTTCTTTATTTACAGTGATATTGACTGACAAGGTTGCTTTAAAAGCACAACACTTTTACACAATGATAAACTATTAATTTATTTTGTATTTTTTGTCCTTATAACATTGGATGGATGTTGATAATTAAATATAGATTTCACATTAATACAATTATTATTATTATTATTAATATTAATAATAATAATAAAATTACAAGTAGGTTATTGAAAGTACAGTACTTTATAATTCAGGTTCATGCTGGAGTATTGTATTAAGGACCAGATTTTCAATGATGTTGTTGCTATGGAAACAGTAGCAGTACATAGTAACTCTAAGGAAAAGTAGCTGAAAACATCAAGGCTATATGTATTTCAGAGAGAGGGAGACAGAGAAAAAGAGATAAATGATGGCATAGACTCAAAGTCGAGAGCCTACCACACACAACTTTTCCTGTAGGCTACTACCCCTGTATATAGTTTTGAGAGTCAACATCGATTGTACAGTCTGGCCCTTTGTTCAGTTACTATGTTCGATACATTAGGTGAATTTGCCAAGTTTCAGTAAAATCTCCAACCCAACTACATCCCAAAAGACCTTAAACTGTCCAGAAAAATGCACTGATAAAGGGGGACACGAATTTCTTCATATTTTTCGCAGCCATTTCTGAGAATAAAACATTCTCCTATCCTTCCCCCCCCTTCATAGATTCATATTGTGAGCATGGGGACGCATCACTAGATGCAGTAATAACTCTTGGGAGCTAACTACAACAGGCAAATAGATAGAATATCCGCTTATATTTGTCAACAACGGCATACTGTATTTTAGATACAGTTTTTGCCACACATGCCCTTATGGACGAGCCACCATGACTGATCATCATAACAGAAGCAGCAGTTTGATATCGTTTTCATTTTCTACCTGGAGAGCCGTGAAAGACATGAATGACATCATCATACAAGATGAGGGTTCCTGGCCTCTGAGCCAAAAGGTATAGGCTGACTGAGGAGAATACTGAAATACAGAAAAGACAGAGAGTCATAAAAGAATGCTGATGGATCACGTGTGGTGTATATTCACATTACTTTCTGTATTAATATTTAAGGAAATTAAACACTTGGGGTTCTCTAATGGGAAAATAATCAATAACTGAATTCATCCTGTAATTATCGTTCCCAAGGTGGGAAATGACATCATAAACATCGCATCATTCAACTACAGACAGACACGGTGAGACTAGAACAATAAACATCACACTTCACCATATTTTCTTTAAGTAAACCTACTCACTCAACCTTTTCAATACTTTATCCGAACACTATAAATGTGAAACTGGTCAACACAGTGGGAGGGAAACAACAACCGACACATTTTTATCCAGCACCTTAAGAAAGTATGAACCTGAGGCATGTGTGGTTTTATTAAATGCTTGAGGTCTTCTCTATTATATCAGGGGCGTTCAAGTCAAACTGGGACTTTTGACTGCGCAGAAGAACAGAACACAAGTATGAGAGTAAAAACCTCCCTTAAATTTTCTATATAATCCCCTGCTGTATGTCTGAAATACTGGCCTCCCAGGAATTCCTTGAATTTCCTGTAATGGAAATGGTTTTGAGCATGGTCGAGACTGCACGGGGGGTGTGGCAATAGCTCCCATCTGAGTTCCTGTAACGTGCAAGTGGTGTTGTTGAATGATTGTGTGTACAGTTCCCACTTCTATGAGTTATCCATCGATCTTTTGAGAATCAGGCGTTCCACTCGCTGAATGTTCACAGAAGAACGGCTGCAGTGTGCTCTGAGCCGCCTCGGCCGGGATTGTCATTTAACAAAATTCAAATATTTTACTGAGTCTCATCATCGTACTGTGCTGGAAGCCGTCTGAATACGTCAATCAGTGTTACGCCTTTATTCACAAGATATTTTATCACAAGTCTTAGTTTGACTTGAATGCCCTTCGTGTATTGTTGTATTAGTCTTTTTCTTTCATTTGTCTCTTGTATTTATGTTACATTGCATTACAGAATGGTCTAAATTTATTTATGTCATGTTGCAGCAAAAGGGAAAAAAAGCTATCTGCTGCTTCGGTCCGTATTTTCTATCCCCTGATTTTTACAATTGAAATATTCAACGTTTTCCTGCATTAACACTGATTTTACTTCACAGTCTTATTGTCTCTGACAGTTATAAAACACTGAAACTGATACTGTTCTAAATGAAACGCATCATCACCATCTCTACACCCAGAATTAAGAGTTTGACAGCGATGGGGCATTACTACTTTCTTTCTCTTTCAGTGCTTACTCACAGGGCACTTTGCTGGCGTGCCACGGCACTGAGCTGGTGACATAATCCTTTCGTGATGCTGTGATGATTACCCACGTGCCCATGCGGTACTGGAAATTCACTACGGCAGCATCGTCGCCGGCCCCCTGGCTGGACGCCAGCACGCTCCGGTTGCCATGGACGACAACAGTGGCGTCAGACAGGGGCGAAAGGTTCCCGCTGTCAAAGACTTTGACCCTCACCTGCACATCTGAAAGGTGAACACGGTACACAAGAAGTGATTAATGTCTACTGAGTGGAGCACGCAAGTGAAGAACGCTAATTTGCAACTTAATGAAAGTGTTGAGAAGAAAGACAAACAACTCAAAGAAGCGTACGGATTGTTTTAATTATGAACGAAAATTAATGTAGCTGCCCTGCGATGGATTGGCACCCTGTCCAGGGTGTACCCTGCCTAGTGCCCGAAGTCTCCTGGGATAGGCTCCA
>JAOTQY010000045.1:1448789-1461046 GCA_026413445.1 Dolichallabes microphthalmus
ATAGATGTTTTTATAAAAAAGTCTTTTTTTTTTTTTTTTTTTTTTTTTACATCCCAATTGTTTTTTACAATTTGCGAGCGTTCTAGCAATGTAACCCCCAGTGAATTTCGGGGGTCGACTGTATAGATTTCCAACATGACATTTTAATGTACAGTATCCTTCGTATACAGCATGTTGTATATTAATTTTTTTTATATGTGTATATAATTTTCTCCTTATTAGGACTGCCATAAGTTTGGGGCGCAGATCAGGAAGGCAATGCTGGATCTTCTGCAGCTCTTGATGGACGAGAAGAAAGAGGCGCCAAAGAGCGAGCAGAACGACACCGCAAAGAAACAGATGTAGAGCGGTGGAGCGAGTGATGAATTAATTAGAAATTCGTAGATTTCTAATTACAGTCTAGTGTTTTTTGTTTGTTTGTTTGTTTTTATTTTAGATTCTTTGTCTTTTTGTGTGTGTGTGTGTGTGTGTGTGTGTGTGTGTGTGTGTGTGTGTGTGTGTGTGTGTGTGTTTGGCAGAACAATGCAAGGGACCAGAGGCAGGATAGAATCACAGAAACATGAAGCGATGACTTGAAGAGTAAAGAAGAGATGATCGAGTCCTTGTTTTAATCACCATGAGAGTGTAGGAGGTAGGGATTAATAACAACCGCTAACATGGGGTCCAACATTCGGAAAGCTCCTGCATCCTAGTTCAGTTCAGCTCTGTATCAAGTATTCAAGTACTCAAGAAATTATTTTACTTTACGCAGCATAAAAATGATGAGGGGGGGAAAAAAAGAAAGTATCAGCGAATTGAAGTTTGGGATTGTAAACATGAACGGGAAAAAAGGCGTCATAACTTGAATAAATGCTGTCTGTCTATCTAGCTAATATCATGCATGCTAAGGAATGATTTAAGTTCTATCATGCAGATCCGACGTGTATCATTTATTATGCAGACATTACGCATCGGTTTGTCACATTTAATCCAATCATTTTACATTTGTAAAAAATATATATATTACATGAAAGCATTATCTTTAGCATAATCTATGTAACTTTACATTTTTTTCCACTTTCAACACTGCACTTGTGTTATTTCAAACGTCCAACAGCTCCATGGCGAAAGCTAAATAAAAGCCTAGCGTCGTATCTAATCCGCATCATTAGACGTTGGTTACGGAGCAACAGTACTGTATCGCCAGAGGTCACATGACCAAGACAAAGAAGCGACTTGTTAAAGGAATGCAAGAATGAAACTTCTGTCTGTCCTTTTTTTTTTTTTTTTTTTTTTTCCTTCCCTTTCATGAACAATGCAAACCTCACACTTTTACACTGGAATGTACAATTCTACATGTATTTAAATATTAAACATGCTTTTTATATGTAAGCTCAATGTTACGTACTAACACCGTGCAGTCAGTGAATGCACTAGTTTTCAGAATTTAACCGTGTCGTAGATAAGACCGCACTTGATGTACAAATCACCCTGAACGAATTTTACTTGAATGATGATGTTTTGTTGTTTGTTTTTTTGTTAAAGGGATAGTTAAGATTTTTTTTTAGGTTTGTCATGAATGAAACCTAAGGTGCATGTAAATACATTACAGTAGGTTAAGATTCTCTGGGTCCCACCTGAACGTTGGAATGCAAAAATGAGGGTTGTAGAATTTGGCTCCCGTTACTCACGTTGCACTCAAATCCTGGGTGATAAACTTCACCGTCGGTGTGCAGATCAAGAGAACATAACGACCAAAACCTTTTGTAACATACACACTCCTAGTTTTGATTTAAGACAGACTAATTTGTCTGTTTAATGGTATCGGTCAAACGATTCAGTATGAAGTTCTGAACAAAACAAAATAAAAAGCTTTTTAAAGACGAGGCATGACTTGATGGGGTAGTAATGCCTGAGTGATGGCTGAAAATCTCGACCTGTGTAAGAATCACACCTGAAGGGAACCCAGTCTCGCGGTTCTTAGTGACGGTGTGATTTAACCACTGGAATTAATATTTCTAAGAAGGATCGACGCTCGGTCAGATGAAGGTCAGGAAGGCACCTGTGGAGGTTATAAACCAGTGCAGCACTTTTCATTGCCAGTGAGGCTGTTTAACTTCACATAGGATTCTACAGACTTGATAATAGAGGGGATTTATTATTATTATTATTATTATTATTCACAACACTAGTTCCTTTTAATTTTTTATTACACTAGTCCACTTTTTTCCTGTTGTCATCTTATAAAATTAATAACCACTGATTTCTCATTGCTGTTCGTGTTATTGACTATGATGTCATAATAATGTCTGAAACAATACAGATATTTGCAATGTGTTTTACTCTCTAATTATAACAAGCTTTTTTTTTTTGTTGTTCCTCCCGGCACTTAATTATCTCTTTCCTCAGAACGCTAGTTTGCCTCCGTCTTTATTACATCCCTCTAGCTTTTTTTTAACCTTCTGTGCAGTAGGGCATTAAGCTTTTCTCACTATATAGCGAGCGTCTGTATTTTATATGTTCTCATGAGAAAAAGAAATGTGACCTCCTGAAATCTTTTTTTTTTTTTAATAAAAAGAGATTGAAGCACAGCAAGGTTGTCTGTTGTCATATTTGATGTAATAAAGCATTCAGTGAGTTAAAAATAAATCACCTTCTTTTTTTGTTTTGTCAGTTAACCTCGCAGTTTTCTGTTGTCTTCTCTGTGTTCATGCTGACACACCGGGGTCAAGAATAAAATGTTAACTCCGGTGGATTAGACCGCTAATTCAACTTTGTAGCTGGATTGTAGCTCTTGGCGTCCCTTCTCATGGACAAATAGTTCATAGGTTTGTCCATGTCAGTCTCAATTAACTTTTTTTTTTTTTCCTAATATTGAAACAATGACCGAGATCTTTAGTTATCTGAAACAAACCACAGGCAACCTGCAAGAATTCTTGTAATTCTGTGTATTTAGTGTAAGACAATTTACCAAGTGTAAGGTTTAAAATAAAAACATTTTTAAGATCGAGTTAACGTGAAAAAAAATAAAGTGAAAACCTGGCAGCGGAGACTCCTTCCTTATATAAACCGTCTCAGCCAATCAGATTTCATCGAGTCTACCGTAGTTAAAAGTTTATTTTTTTCTTGATCCCTTTAAAAATTTTACAACACGTTATTGGATTAGTTGTGTACAGCAGTAACTATGATGTCTTTCTGATCGGGAACAAATTGGCTGAAATGAATAAATAACATTTTGAAATATCATAGGATTTAGTGGCACATTTGAATATAATATTACATTCTCCTCAGCACCGAGTTCACGGGTGTATTTTTGGACCAGGTCGGAATTCCGACCTGGATTTATTTATTACCGCTTTAAACCTGTGGATTAAACCATCGCGGTGCCATGAGCCCCTGTGTTCTATCTTCACCTGTCATGCATAATAACATGATTTGTGTGTGGGGGAGGGGGCGGGGGGGAATGAGACATAATAAATCTCTCTCAAGTCTGTTCTCCTGTACATTCTCTCCAGTATGTCTGACGCAGAGCAAGAGCAGGAGTAAGTTCCTCAGCAATGTCTGTCTGTATTTATTTATTTATTTATTTTAAATAACTATATGAAACCCTATAAGATTAACCTTTTTGTTCTTTGTTGTTATAGGGAGCACGTGGAAGGTGAGATTTGTGTTCTACATGTTTAATTCTCAGTGATGAAGTGCATCCTGAAAGCCTCTTTCTTGCTGTTTGTACGTGTAGAAGAGGAAGATGGACACAGGGGGCGAGATGGAGGTGAGATTGTGTGTGAGAGAGGGAGAGAGAGTGTCTAATCACTAATGTCAAATCTTGAGATGCTGTTTTTAAATCCTGGAGATGTACAAAAAGGCACCAAAGTTTGTTAATGTTTATCTTCTGCGTTCGCTCCTGCTTGGTTTGAGAAGAGGAACTGCCCAAGCACAAGTACATCCAAACACACACTACTATTATTATTATTATTATTATTATTAACAGTTAAATTGTGTTTGCTGTGTTCCACATGTGATGATGTGTGTGTGATTTAAACACGCAGGCCCTCTGTGCCTCATCAGCACCTCCCGCCGAAAATCCCAGGAGAGCGAGTGGACTTTGATGTGAGTTAAGACGCAACATGCTTGTTACTCGTAAACGTGTGAATTTCTTGATACGCACTGTATGTGTGTGTGTGTGTGTGTGTGTGTGTGTGTGTGCAGGACATCCACAGGAAGCGGATGGAGAAGGACCTGCTGGAGCTGCAGATGCTGATCGAGGTCCACTTCGTCCAGAGGAAGAGGGAGGAAGAGGAGCTGATCGCCTTGAAAGAGAGAATTGTGAGAAATCTGCCACGATACACCTTCGTTCATGCTCAAATCCTTTGCAGAATTATTGGCACCCACCAAGAGAATGGACAAAAAGGAGTGTAAAACGATTTCCGCCATACATTATTATCTCAAGAAAATAAAAATCATAGATGTCAAGGAATACTGTTTTGAAGTACAGGCAGTTCCAATTTTTTTTTACATTATTTAAAATATGATTATCTGAGTAATCTAGGCTTCGAAATTAAATATGTTTCATGTTGAAAAATAAAAAAAGATTTATTTATCAAAATTCCAACATTTTCAAACGGATATGGATTTTATAAATCTTCACAAATGTTCAATATGCGCATCACCTGTGACACGACACACAAACCAGATCAGCAGTCCAGCTCCAGTTTTTTAAATTGTGATTTCATTTTATTAAGAGAAAAAAGTCATCCAAACCTGCCTGGTCCTATGTGGAAAAAGTCATTTCCAACATTCCCAATTTCCAACACAAAGGTGTGTGTCCTGTTACATCTGCCGTAAAAAAATTAAAATAAAAAACTACCACGGCATTAAAAAAAAAAAGTGATGGTCTGGGGCTTTGCAGCTTAAGGACCTGGACGACCATGAACTCTGGAACCATGAATTCTGCTCTCTAACCAGAAAATCCTGAAGGAGAATGTCCGGCCATCAGTTTAAGCTCAAGCGCACTTGTGTTATGCACCTCTGAATGGCTCTGAATGGTATTTAAGTCCGGACTTAAATACAATCCTTAAACAGGCTGTTCATACTCAAAAAGACTCCAGTGTGGCTGAATTAAAACAATTCTGCAAAGAGCGGGTCAAAATTCCTCCAGTGATGTGAAAGACTCGCCGCCAGTTATCGCAAACATTTGATTGCAGTTGTTGCAATTACTTTTTCACAGTAATTTGGAGAAAAAAATGCAGTTTTTTGTTCATGTCTCTGTCTTTATACAAGTTTGAGTATTTGTGTGTGTGTGTGTGTGTGTGTGTCAGGAGAGCCGCAGGGCTGCACGGGCAGAGCAACAGAGGTTTCGAGTGGAGAGAGAGAGAGTCAGGCAGACGAGGCTTGCGGTCAGAACGAGTTTCAGCCGAATCACATTTCTTAAAGATGAAGCAGTGAAGACTAATCACATTTGATTAAATGTAAATTAACTAGAATATATAGATTTGTGTTTGTCAATAGATGAATGATTTGCTGCTGTTTGCAGGAAGAGCGACAGAGGAAGGAGGATGAGGAGACGAAGAGGCGGGCTGAAGACGACGCAAAGAAGAAGAAGGTCCTGTCCAACATGGGAGCCCAGTTCAGAGGCTTTCTAGCTAAGGTCTGGCTAAGATCTCCATCTTTACTATGTTCCTTCACCTGGCTGCTCTTTATCCGCTCTGTTTTGTCATCTCGGTGTGTCCTGTGTAACGAGGCAGGCGGAGCAGAAGAGACGAGGGAGAAGACAAACGGGGAGAGAGATCAAGGGGAAGACTCTGGCGGAGAGACGCAAACCTCTGGCTATTGATGACCTGCGAGAGGACGGACTGAGGTTCGACATGGCCACACACATACACACACGGAGTTACTTATCTTAAAGATAAATAAAACATGGTAACCTAGACTGTGTGTGTGTAGAGAGCGGGCTGGAGAGATGTGGGAGCGGATCTACCAGCTCGAGTCGGAAAAGTTTGACCTCATTGAGAAGATAAAGAGGCAGAAATACGAGGTCAGATTGTCTTACAAAGATTTTTAAAAAGTATATACAGTCCTACGCATTCACAATGCTTAAAATGCGATATTCAGCAGATCTGGCCATAAAACAGATGTTTAGCGCCACCTCAAGTCTTCTGGCTTCACAACAAATCCTTTGTTCCTTCTGCTCTCTTTACAGATAGTCGTCCTTCTCAATCGCATCTCCCACGCTCAAAAATTGTAAGATGTTTCTCTCAGTGTGTGCATGCTAGACTGAAAGACACAAATGGATACTGGACACACAAATGGATTTTTTTAATTATTATTATTACCAATCTTTAACAAATTTATGAATCTGTTTCTTTCCATCCGGCAGTAAGAAGATGACGGGAGGCAAGGGCAAAGTGGGGGGGCGCTGGAAATGAAGACGCAATCAGAAACGATTAAAAATAATAATTATTCTAATCTTAATTTTCATGTTGTGTGCGTTGTTGTCGTCATCTCTGGAAGATTCTGTCACCAAAACCAATTCCTTGTAACGTGCAAACGTAATTGGAAATGAAGCTCATTCTGATCCTGATGACGCCGTGGAAATATTTCCAATCATAAATGTACCTGTAGCGGTTCAGTTACATCGGGTTGCCTGTTGTTGTAATGCTACACGATAATAAATGTAACATTATTTCATCCAGCTCAACACTTTTGTGCCTGATGTCGTTTTTTTTGCATCTTGCAGTGTGCCCCAATTCCACAAAACAAACAACCAAAAAAAAAAAAAACCTTGGGACAGTATAGCAACTGGCAATAAAAACATCTGTAATATCTCTTCAGCCATATTGAAAACACTACAACAACTCATTACACCATGTCTGATCCCTCAGACGTCACTGTCTTAAAAAAACGTGAATAGTGTAGTAGATATCATTATCTGAGCTCAGGAACGCTCTGGAAAACTTTTGTCTATTAACCCCAATTGTCGCTGCATTTATTCCCTTAAATGCAACTTGAGGCTCAAGGAAGCTGTGCATCGATACTGTCTGCGATAAAAGACCTCTCCGGGCTCTGACTCAGCTGTGGCACACTGGAAAAGGGTTAATACTTCAAAATAGTTTTTGGAAACAACAGCCTTTATGTTCTCTTGGTCAAAGAGGAAAAGGAGCATCAGGTCCGGAAGCCAGTCATGCAGTGGGGGTGTGCCGGTGGGTTGCACATCTGTGACGGCACCATTAATGCAGGAAAATCTGGTCTTTTTGGAGCTGCCATCCAAACACCACCTTTTACAGAAGCATCCTTGACGCTAAATGCCGCTAAACCTGACCATCTGATGTCTTCAGTGTACAAATGTTTAAAAAAGTGTTGTTAACCCAAATGGTTCTGTTACACATTGGAACACAACAGTCAACTGTCCCGACTTATTTGGACAAAGTCAATGACGGATGACTCCTTACTGTCCCAGCTTTATTATTGGAATCAGGGCCGTAAAACTGCCTAGTTTGTGTGTCTCTGTTCTATGAGTCAGGAGTGTTTTTGGAGTGAGAACACCGCGTACGCATCGTCATCCTGAGTGTGAACCGGCACAAATCCTGCTTCTGTAGCCATTTCACTGACTCTCGTAGCAAAAGCTGTTTCCTGCTCCTTAGACAAGTCCAACAGGTACCTAACACACACACGCAGAGGGGAATACAAATACAGAAAATAAAAAATTTAATTTTCACCATCCCATGTGAGAATTGCAACCTGTGTGTGTGTGTGAGAGACTGACTTGGCTTTTTCGATGATCAGGGCCGCGTCCTGTGCAGCTGTCTGTGTCAGGGAGGAGTTCAAGTGGTGCACCATGCTATTAGAGTTACATTAGAGTTATTACAATACAAGAGTTGAAAAAGAATTGAAAATTTGGGCAGGAATTACTGGAAAGTCCTTTTAAACATGGGGTGAAACGAGGGTCACCGTGGTGCACACGCATTTCTAATCTCTGTTCAATGATTATAAGAAATTATTCTGTACTTTATACACACGCCTTGTTTGCGTACGCCTTTGATTATTTGCTATAAACCCAAATCTTTGTTGGCGGGCAAGAGGTGTTGCACTGCACAAATCTTGGCATAAAGAATGGTAGTAAAGAAGTAGTGCTTCAAGACTACCACTGGTTGCCATGGTTTCCCTGGTAGCACCTGTTTAAAGCGAAAGCAATCTGGTATAATTTTGGTAAACTTCTGCCACCTAGTGGTCATCTAGTGCCAAAATAAATCTGGAATGTGTGGTTTAAATTTTTGAATGAAGTTAGTCTTGGTTATTTCCAACTCTTGAAATAACCTTTTTTTTTTTCAATAAAATTTTTCAATCGAAAATTTCAAAATGTTTGGGGGTGGGCGGGTTCCACAGCAACTACTTATGCGATCATCAATGTTTTGCTATATAGACCCACATATAATCCTAATCCAAGAAGGATTGAGTGTGTATGCAATACACCCAGGTTTGGACGATTAAAACTGATAATTTAGCATTATTATTGGTAACTTTTTGTGTTTGCTAGCCCCGCCCACTTTGCACTGCTAATAACTGCTGAGACACGTCACGCCTGGTTCTTGTTACATCATGGACCTATTTCCTTGGAATCACAGTGCTGATCAGTCCTCGCATTGTTAACGTGCACGTGTTACAAACGCACGTGTTACCTGGTTGAAAAGTAGATGGCGTTGAACAGTCTGCAGTATCTGCTTTTCATGGACAGCTTGGGTAGAGAGTCCAGGGACAGGAACGATATGCGTACTCCATTTAGATTCATCAAATCTACACACACACACACACAATTATATATTCGGTTTGCTTTTGCTGATAGTTTCGCTGTAGCTGTGCCACTACACAGTTCAATATGACGTGATTGTTACCATCGTTCATGTGCTTCCGCTTCTCTCCTGCATGTGTTGGGTTGTCAGGCCCGATCGCTTCCTTCAGCTCAGCGTCAGAGCCCTGCTTGTCTCCCGGCTGCTGTGTGTCCTCACCTGAAGTTGTCCGTGTCCCTCTTTCTGCCGCGTCATCATCCAGTTCCTCCGCGAGCTCAGATGCACGTGCGTGTCCTCCTCTAGTGCACAGCGACTTAAAAAGTGCCTGCACATTGGCTACAGAGATGTCTTGAGCAGTCTGAGACACATGAGACAGTGAGAGAAGTTCAGGAGAAACACAAAGACTGTTTTTTTTTGTTTGTTTATACCTTCACATGCTGATTGTTTTGTGTTTTGAGGAGCTCTTTGTTCTCTGTTTCTATGCCGAAGGACAGATAAGGACTTGAGACGATGTCGCCCCAGTATCCCCGCACTCCCGTCCTGCCTCCTCTCTAAAACACACACACACACACACACACACACACGAAAAAGGTAAAAGTAGTGGAACTCCAGCCAAGGCAAATTAGATAATAAATTATAGATGCAAAGTATGTTATGTGAAATAAACATTTGCTTAATGAAATTTTGGATTGAAACACACGGCGTTCGAGTCAAACCGGGACTTTTGATTGCGCAGCATAACAGAAAACCGTCACTTCTCTATATAACCCCCTGCTACACTAATGCACTTATCCCACTTAAGTTTCTCAGTACATGAGCCATGATGGAACTGCCTCCTTCACATCTAAAACGCCGGCCTCCCAGGAATTCCTTCAATTTTCCCAGACATGTGGAAATGGCTTGGAGTGAGGTCAGGATGGTACAGAGGGTGTGGCAATAACTCCCAGTCGAGTTCCTGTAACGTGCAAGTGGTGCTGGTGAATGATTGTGTGTACAGTTCACACAGACAGGTCTCTCTTCTGCAAATCGGCGTCGTCCATTTTCAAGGGTCAGGCGTTCCACTCGCAGAAGAGCGGCTGCGGTACATCATTCGCAGACCTTTTCTTAAACATCTGTCTTCATTCACCTGAAATTGAATCACAAGTCCCGGTTTGACTTGAACGCTACTCGTCTTATGAACCTAGGGCGAACGGAACGAGCGTGAGATTCGACCTCACGCGCCGTGTCGTGTTTGCGGTTGTGACCAGACTTACATGAGTGAACACGCGTGTAGACAGCAGACTCTGATTAGCGGCACAGTAAAGCCCCTCCCTCATCTCAAAGGCCACGCCGCTCTCCCTCCATCTGCAGTACTGATGCTTGTGTATGACGCCACACTGCGGGAGACGACGGCGTTTGAAATGATCATAGGAAGAGCAGGCTTACGCAAACCTGACGGGATCAATCTGGAGCGTGAGTTCGTCGCTCACCCCTCTGTCGTGTAGCTTCATGCTGAGGTCCCAGTCGAAGCAGCCGGTGCGAGCATCGTAGCGCTGCCCGAGGTGCCGTCTGACGCGGGCGTCCCACATCTTAGACATGCCGAGCGGTGTGGAGGGAGGGTTTTGCCATTGCCCGAAAATCCGAGCCAGTTCGTCTCGCTCTTTAAACTGCACGCAACAAACACAGGTTACTATCACCTGCAGCACGAGTGGATCTTCATAATCACGATATAGTGACCAGACCAAGCCGTTCACTTGGTGCTTCCATTCACACACACACCTTGAGAAGGGTCGTGTCCAGGCAAGGGTGTATGGACGTGTCTGTGTCCAGTGACTCGGTGATGGAGCGAGACAGTCGAGCTGCAATGTGCTTCAGCTTGCTGTCGGTTTGAGAGCGGATCTCGCTGTTCCCGAACAGCTCGAGAAACACCTCCGTTTTCTCTGTGGGGAAAGGAACAGGTGCACACTGAATACTGTTTTTTTTTTTTTTTTTTTTTTTTTTTTAAAGAAAATCATGTGTATTTAGTAGTTGAGCATGTTGTGCCAGTTTGTACGTTATCGAAACTGGAACACTTTTCTGTGACCCTATAGAGGATGCCTGTATAGACAGTACTGTATGTTTGAGATCAGACGTTGAGAGATCGTTGAGAGAACACTCCACACCCACCCTGCATGCCCATGGCCTCCGGGGCGCTCAGAGACACATAGAGGAGCAGCAGTTGTCTCGCTGTCACTTCCATACTGTTCTCCATCACCCAAAGCTGCAAAGGCATTTCACAAAAACAAAAATGTCAACAAAACACATTTTTGTCATGTTGTTACAGGAAAATAATCCAATTAGTTGCTCCGCTTCATAATGTTAACGGATCATTGATTATTTTCCTCTTGCGATGCTCTCCACTTATTGTGGAAGTGGGTTCAAGCAGGTTCTTGTACCGAACGTGCCTAAAAACACGAAGTATGTGATCCCAGACTCTTGCGTGACAGCCCTTTTCGTGTTAATGTCAGATATTTTGCAGATACACTACACTGATACCTCCTCCTCACGGTCATGTGGAACTCGTATCGACTTGTTTAACAGCTTTATCATTTTAAGCCTTGCTTATATGTCACTTCAAATAACGTAAATATCACTAGATTCGACGTTTGCACCTCCCGAGAGCTTCATATCGTGTGTGAAAGTCTGAGTTAAGCCTGTCCATACAGGTTCTGACTCGTTCATCGGCGTGCCACTTAAAAATGCGAGCGCACGGATGTAGATGCAAATGTAGCAGAGCTAACACAATCTGTTCTTCGAGTGCAGAATGAAAACAATGTTTGTGTGTTTCCAAGACGCACATGGAGGGACTCGATGTTCTTGAGGCCTGAGATGGTCTTCAGGATGTGTCTCGGGTCGCTGCTGCCCACCAGCAACACGTTCATCTCCATCTGTGGCCTCGGCACGCCTGGAGGTAAGAGACACAAGACATCATTTAAAAACAGTTCCATAGCGGAACGTTTATGCAGATTATGCAGTTATGAGAGTAAAAACTCCCTTAATTCCTATATATAATCCCCTTCTGCACTAACGTCCTTATCCCAGTGTTTCATTAGTGCTTGAATACCATAAAGGTGAAAGTTTTATCAGTAAAGCCATGATCGAACCGCCAGCTTCACATCTGAAACTCAAGATTCCCAGGAACTCATTCAAAGGCTGGTTTGATTATCAAAGGCGTTCCGTTTTTCCACTTGAACCTCGCTCCAAGTCATTTCCACATGTTTGGACCAAAAAAGGAGTTCCTGGGAGACTGAAGCAGGCAATCTGCTCTGAGGAAACTTTCTACCTTGATGGTATCCAGGCATTCGTAATATGCTGGGATAAAGTGCATTAGTGTAGATTATATACAGTGGTGTGAAAAACTATTTGCCCCCCTCCTGATTTCTTATTCTTTTGCATGTTGGTCACACAAAATGTTTCTGATCATCAAACACATTTAACTATTAGTCAAAGATAACACAAGTAAACACAAAATGCAGT
>JAOTQY010000045.1:1538046-1548605 GCA_026413445.1 Dolichallabes microphthalmus
GGTAAACAATGTTAAAAAAAAAAAAAAAAGCATTTTTTTCTCTTCTTATTTTTAATCCTTGTTTTAAGATTTGTCCTTGCATTTATTCTTGTTGCTCTCCACTCTTGCATTGTCCAGTCTTCTTGCTTCCTTCATTTCAGAAGCTCTTTATTTCCTATTCAATTAATGAATTTCTTTTTTTTTCTTCGTTAGTCTCTTCAATCCTGCTGTTAATCAGGGAAGCAGTTGCGGTGTCAAAGGAATCTTTCTTCCTTTTTTTTTTTTCATTCCAAATCCCAGGTGCAGTTTCAATGTTTCTGTGGATGATTCTTGTGCACAACTGCTCTTCAGTTATTTCTCCCACCCCTTATCAAAATATATATTTGTTCTACTTTGTACATTAGTCCTCCCATTTTATAATTTTTTTTAAACAAAGTCCTCAACCTCCTTGAAGATGAATTTCCTTGATGGAGGACATAATAGACAGAGTGAAAGGGAGAATAGGAGCTTCAGAATACCACCCTTAAGACCTCCAAACAATTCAATAATCTCTAAACAAGTAAAAGGATAGCATGCACACGTAATTGGTCCGAGCAGTCGTCGATGATGTGGCAGTGTGTCAGTCAAGTGTTGACAATGTGCACATGAATTCACTATGGCAGCTTTAGCTCTACTACTACACTGTTTTTTCCCCCTTTAATCAAGGAATAGTCCTAAGCAAAGACAGTCAAGGAAGGGAATCACGAATGGGTCTTAATAAAGAAAGACCTAATAAGCTTGGCAGGGTTTTAAGGACCTTAGCTGTCCTGCTACACATGATAACCAGTGATCATAGTCAAAAGGGGAATCTTGTTGGTTGGAAATACAGACTTTAACTATAGAACCAATCTTGGACTTTATTTGGTCTTGTGGGAGGGCTTTGGTTTGGTGGACTAAATGATTATAAGTTGCCTTTTCTGAACTGATGGGAAAAAATGGAAGACTCATGTCAGAATAGCAACTCATATCATAAAACATGTCCGATTTCTAACACCGAAAACAGGTATGGATACATGTACAAGGAACGGGTAGGTTTTTATAAAAAGTTCCACTTGAAATAAACATGTAACTTAAAAAAAATATATTTAAATTTATATATATTTATATGTATATATACGACTACACAGGACAATATGCCGACGACACTTTCCTCTGGAATGCTAAAATGATAAAGGTTTGTGCGTGACTAAGTCATTATTAGTCAGTGTGTGCAAACAGTTAATGAATATCAAAGTCTCTAAAAATTGTTGGAGAGGATTCTCCACCAACAAATGCTACAAAGTGTTAGCAGAGATGCTACATGAATAATCTAGCTTGGTCCATCATTCTCAATTGTAGAATAATGCACACCCAGGGCTCTGTGACATGGCGGTTGGAGCTTCTGGTGTTTTGATCTTATACGGCAGACACAAAGCATTATGGAATGGTTTTTTTTGTTTGTTTAGGATTTTTCGTTTTGTTTTACGTGTCACTTTTCTCAATGTACAGTGTCTCGCTGCATTAAGAAGACTTTCGGTAGAATGAGGAATGGGTCCCGAATTCCAAGAGGTTGCTTTGGTTACTGTGTGAAGATCCAGCCTCAGACGCTTATAAAGACCCTTGTCTTTCTGGGCAATTCTTCTTGTCAAACCAACATTCCTCAGGTGTCGCATCTGGATGATGCGCCTTCATCCGTAAAACTCAGAAAACAACACCTAACTGTGTCTTCTTTAAAGAATCGGTGAATGCTAGAAACTTAACACTGTGGAAAAAAAGCAAAAACAAGAAGTTGGTTAGAAATTGTTTTAACCTTAAATGGCAATATAAGACATTGAGTTTAAATAAACTATTTGAAAGTTATAGGTATTGGTTGTTAAAAAAAAAAAAAGGATTTGAAATAAAAACACAGACATATTGAGCCGACATTATGCATAAAACACATGCACTTCACAAAGGTTTGTAATGTATCTTTAAAGGGGTGTAAAACTCCAGTCCTGTAAAAAAAAAAAAAAAAAAAAAAGCTCAGTACTTCAACTTACGGACTTATATTATCACTGATGACGTTGTTGTACCTAGAATTTCATGCCATGTTGTAGTGTAAAAAATCACAGTAAAAATACTTTTTAGATATTTATCAAATGGTTTTTAAATTACAAGAATGGAATAATCCACCCCAGATACATTCAATACTGTCATTAAACAATTAAAAACCACTCATAAAAGGAAACTTATTAGTTAAAACGGACAACAGTAGAAAGCTGGGGTGGCTTTACCTGTCGATGGTGGTAAAAGTTAAGCATGCGAAAGTTCTGTTAACAGATAATTCACTATTAACTGTAGTTTATATCATTCGTGTATTACTGGATTCACTTTATGATTTGTAAACACAAACTGAAAGAGGCCATGAGAACTCAAGAAAAATCGGGAATGCTGGTGGTTCTCAAGTAGAACATCTTTAACAAAAATGTGCTGACATTTTCATCATTTGTGATTTACATTTTTTTAGTTTGTTTGGGGAAACAATACAGATGAAAATCAACATCTATTAGCTCTGTGAATTCTGTGTAAACTGTACCTGCGTTACCTAGGTCAATGTATTACATCTAAAGCAATGTATCTTAAAATATATAAGGTTTAAGTAAAATTTATTTACATATTTGTATGTTTGAATGACTAGTCAGTGTACATACAACAGTACTGTGCAAAGTCTTGAGCCACCCCTCATTTCTTCATATTAAGTGAAATGAAATTATGTAGATTAAAGACATGGAAACAAATGTTTTCAATACAAGTTAAAAATTAGGAAGTTTATCTAACAAACACAGCAGCAATACACACTACATATTTCCCCTCTCGTCTGCTCCAACCACACAGCCTTCACCATCACCAGTATACTAATCACCTTCCTGATCATCTGTCATCATCTGCACCTGTTTCTCAATGGTTCATGCCTTAAGTTAGATGTTTTAACGCTTAAATGATTCATAGGTCACTATGTGACTTAACAAACAGGACTGAAAATGAGAGCCAAAAAAGACTGGCAGGACGACCTGAAGAGCGATTCCTCAAGACATTAAATATGCAAGAAAGTTCTGACTCTTTGGAAGCAAAATATGAAGAAATAGGGGTGGCTCAAGACTTTGGCACAGTCCTGTATGATGGTGTAGGTGCAGCATCAATTTACTGTATTTTTCAAAACTGTATTGTATGCAAAAGAATACACCAATATAACATAAAAACACACAACAAAAACATGAACAAAACTCTACACAACAACAAACGCCACACGATTCAGACATTTGGATAAGAGAATAACCAACATACAGGGAGACAGATACAGTATAGATCATTTTAATGGGTTTCCACATATATTGTGTAGATACAGGTATGTACAGCAAAGTTGGCAGGTGAAGCTAGTTAAATCTAGCTAGTGGTTTATGTTGTTGTTGTCGTCGTCTTTTTTTCAAATAACACACAGCAGCTTAAAAGTAGCCTCATAGAGGGAGCTTACATTTTCAAAACAAATATGTTTGATTTGTCTGAAAGTGTCCTGATCGTGTTGTATCAGTTACAACAAAATGGAACACACACTACACAAAAAGTTGAGATTTCAAATTGTCTTCTACACTTTCAAAAATAAAACATTTGTACAACTACATATTACTACAACAGGACAATATATATAGATATACAAGTGGACACTGACTGGATGGTAAATGGAGCAATGGTGGTTGTTATTGATCAGGGCGTACAGTACATCTCCTCCCTGGCTAATCATATTATTGTTTAATAAGTAATGGATTTTGTTAATGAATAAAAATGCCTCTGGAGCACTTATAGGCTAGACTTCTTAAAAACTCCTAGTTAAATGGAGCATGAGGAGCTCTGAAAGAAATCAATATTGCACCAGGAGCATCTGGAGATCACCCATAAGACACACAAGGGTGTTTCCTGAATCTGTCACAGTATCTCTGTCCCAAATGCTAGATCTCATCATAGTGTTCTTAGTAGAATATAAACCACTCCCTGATCTCCAAAAATAATAAAATAAAAGTTGTCAATATTGTTGCCAGAGAAATCTGTTGTAACATTAGTAATGTTCTTCAATTTAAGAACATGAACTCAAAGCATCTGTAAATATGATTCCCATGATTGCGTAAGTACTTTACTTTTAACATCAATTAGCTACTAAAACACAATGTTCCTGCATAAACTTTTCTAGCAACTGGCTTTTCAATAACTCTCAGTATAAAGTACTTGGATACGTGTTTAGACCAAAGAAATAAAAAGAAAAAAACTTGAATCCAGTAGTAGTAGTTGAATCTAAAACTTTAGAGGTTTGGAACATTTGAGCAAAACATTACAACATGGTTGGTTCCCAGTCAAAGAGAATTTGACTTTGAAGACGTGTATAAAGCTAAAAAGTTTCAGATGTTTAAAATAAACCAATTTCCCCCCATTTCCCCAAACAACATGTTCTAAAAAGAACCCTTTTATTTAATCATAGCATTTGGCATATGCCCTGATTTACTCCTACAATTAAAATTGCATGCAATGATCATTACGTTCTAGTTTATAGAATTCTTGACCCAGCTTTGCAACGACAGGTGCCATGTTTAAAACAAAATGGCTCCTTTATGGATGCTAACAATGAGCTGAGTCTCCATTAAGAAACTAAGCAACATTTAGTACTAATATACAACGAACTAACTATATATTATTTGCAATTATTGCAACATATTATTTTACTTTCTTTTTTCTGATTCCAAGGAAGCATTATTATTATATATTTTTTTAGAAATGGCTTTGTTGTCATTTTTCCCCTCCTTTGAAATTCTGGAAGCACTTGGTCCAATAGACCTGAATATTTTCTATCTAACAAAACGTTACACATATAGTTAACACTTGTGTATATATCATATACAAATGAAACAGTGAGAAAAAAGTAATGTTTTTAACAATAAAAACAATCATTCTTAAAATACATTGGAAGTAGATAAAAAAAAACCCACAACAACAACAACAATAACAACAGGACATTACCAAGGACAGGACCAACAAATCAGGAAAGTACTACAGTAGTCATATAATAATCTCCAAATCTTTTTCATACACATGATCATAAAAAAAATCATAAATAAAAAATAAAAAAAACATATGTGCATGATTGACGTCTCCAGCATCATGAATGGTATATTGCACTTTTTTTTTTTTTGCATATCTATCTACTAGAAATGGTCTTGTACTTTTCCAGATCAAAATGATTCCTTCTTCAATTGCATACATTAATAAATGGAGTGGAAATGTTAAAACATATAAGAGAATTCATGCCCGAATTGCTTTGTACTTTGCAGTTTGATTATTTACGGGCATTATTTTTCTTGGATTGTACAAACGCAGAAATTATTTTTTTTTAAATGACAATGAATGAACAGAAATCATTAATAATATTAATATGTGATAAGAATAAATAAAAAAAATAATGATGTGAATTAAGAAGTAGCTCCACTAGCAGCATCTCTTTACTAATATATCCTACTTTAAATTTATTCTATGTGAATGCAACAATGTGGACCGTAGCAAAATAAAAATAAAACAAGGTGGATATTATTACTTTAAGTTCTTGGTAAGATAATCATAGTATTATTATTTCAATGAAACCACTCATCGTTTTTTTTTTCTTTTGACTTAATGCATATCTAATAAATTCAACCTTTTTCTAAACCTGCTTGTACCGTATAAAGACCCTATACTAGCGCAAACTCATGGATGCATTCATTGCATTAATGTGTGTATTATTCAGTCCTGTGACATATGAGGTTAGTGAAATGTCAGGAACTACGGTAGCATCGTTCTGTTTCCTTGAGTCGCACTATGGTATGAGAATAATAGTTACTTCAATAATTCACAATCACATATATGGTTCAATAACCCTAGGTTCACACTAGCTAGCGACAAAGCCACAAGTGATCGTTTTCTATGTATGTGACAATTTCTTGTGATATCTTTTAAAATTAAGACTCTCAATTTTACAGTTTGACTCTCAATTTTTTTTTTTTTACATTTTGTTTTCATCTTATCCGATATGTGACCCATATGTCTCACTAAATGTGTACAGATAAATTACAAAGAAAAGTTAATCTTGCTTCGCTAACCTGTAGGACAAAACCTAGCATGTGACCTGATTACTTTGTGAGCTCATTAATGTTTACATAATTATCAGCTGTACATTTCTGATACTATCAGCGCAATAGCTACAGGAGTAGCGTTCACTGCATGTCTGCAAATGATGCCAAGTAACACAAGCAACTTTTCACTTGCTAGTGTGAAACTAGGCCACCAAATAATATCGTTTCAATCAAACCTTCGCACAGATCTCACGAAATATAACACAGGGTGTCTTCTCTCAGCACTACTTATACACATGCACCTGAAGCTGAGTGGACGAGGATGGAGGAAGAGCTCTCTACGTTCAGAATAGTTATTGGTGGTTATTGCTTCCACTGAGTTCCACTTGGCCTCCATTCTTTCTTCCAGCTCCCCTGTCCTGAGTTTCTATCATTTTCCTTGTAGCTCTTTCACTCTACAATATAGAAGGGATGGGTGAGCGGCAGCGGCGCAGGGGTCCCGGAGCCTCGTAGGGGTCATAGGGCGCGCCGGTGATCGGGGTCAAACGCAGCGACGACCCTGCCATTCCCGAAATGTTGTTCAAGCTACGAGATTTCTCATAGCCTGTGGCTGCAGTTTTATCGATCGAAGTTTATAGAAGGTTTTAAGGGTTGGATTAGTCGGTTAGTAGTTAAATAAAGTTTTTAGTTTTTTTTTTTTTTCCCCGGTCAGAATGAATGGGTGCATGAGTAAGTTCGGATGGAGTTAGTGAGAAATGGGTGAGAAAACAAAACCGAAAATGTTGAAAAGTTTATAAAGCAGATACATGAAATGGGGGGAACTCAAACAAATGTTGAAATAAACAGTAGACATTAAGAAGAGACAGAGACACACACACGCACATACATACATACACACAGGACAAGACAGGACAAAACAAGAAAAGGCGAGTTATGAATTACGTCATAGATTTCCATCCCATAATATCCACCACAAGACACAATTCTTCATAGACTACAGCACTTCTGCAACTCTATCAGCTGAAGGAAACACCTCCTGGGAAAAGACCATGTCTCCCGCAGGGGAAGTTATAACATGTGTTTCAATCAACTGGAGACAGAGTGGCACGCGAGGTCTAGTTTCAGAGCACGCCTGAGCCCTTATTTTGCTGCTGGAGGCCGTCAAGGACACCATGGCCACCATTTTGCGGTGATGTCATCTTCGCCCGCGAGTGCGTCGAGTATCTTCATTAACTATTAAGAGTATGTCCCGAAGTCATGTCTAGTTCGTGTTCTAAGGAAAAGCATCAGCCATTTTTGAGATTTGTTTGTTGTCTCGTAAGCGACGCAATTATAACTGATTCGCAGTTTCCATTCTATACTTTCCAATAGCAAACGAATGATACTGTGCTTTCATCCAGCTTGACACAGATACTTTTACACCCGAAAAACCCTGTAAATCCGAACAGCGCTGAGGAACACTACTTGGGTGCTTTTCACACTTCCAGGATCAATCCTGGGCTCGATTCAGGATAGAGACTCATTCTCTCTAGTTGTTTCCCTGGTTCTGTCATATTCTTTGCTTAATGACTTTTCCTTTACTTTTGAACAAAGTTCTTAGTTGTTGAGTTTTTTCCTCAAATTTCTTTTTAGAAACACCTTTCCTAGACGAGGGTTTGGGACACACTTTAAAGCCAAAATACTCCTAGAAAATTAGCTTTTGATCATTTGTGATGTACTCGTGGACACCTTGGCCTCCTCCAACAGCTCTTTAAATCACACTTCCCTTGACTGTGTGGTCATAAAACCTTCACCAGGTTATCATAAGCGTGACAAAACTAGCGAATAAAGAACAATTCCCATTGAATCTCACTATTCATAGTTATTAACATCCGACGTCAGGCTTATGACCGCACCTGGGTTTGGCTTAAATGACCAGACACCGAAGCAAAAGTGCAAGCAGGTTCTTTCTACCCACTTTTCATTCTTTTCCCCCCTTCTCTTATTTTCACAATCTCTCTCTTTTTTCTGGTGTGCGTTAGCTGGAAAGAGTGTGTGTTAGCTGGAAAGAGTGTGCGTTAACTGGAAAGCATGAGGAAAAGGATAAGAGTTCCCTCTTTAAAATAGATGATAAGGACACATGCAAACACACACAGACACACACAAATAAACACTTGTTCACATGTACACACACTGGCTGTGGAAAGAAACTAATAACGTGGGAACCATGTAGAGAAAAACGCACACTTCATCACACAAATGATATAGAAACAATTCAGTCAGTTATGTCATCCTGTGCTGTGCATCATTGAATGTGTGTGTGTGTGTGTGTCTGTGTTGAGGAGGAATTTCCAACATCAGTCTTTTTCTCTAGTTCTATATTTCCTCTCTCTCTTTCTCTCTCTTATTGCACTACTGCAGCTTAAACAGACGGTGTGAATTCACGTGACATATGCAAATGCACCCACCACCACGTTTCACAGAAACTCTTGTCACCTGTACTGGGTTTATTTTTCACTCTTGCAACTTATTTAGGGATTCATTTATCTATCTTTCATAACTGTACAGTACTGTATTGTACCAAATAAATATTCCAGCTGCGGAAGTGATTATATTGTAGAAATATTATAAATATCCTTTAATATTTAACCGATACTTAATAATAGTTAACCGAATTTGAAGAATTCCAAAAATGGAGAAAAATCACCCAGCACTAGTAAAAGCTAGTAGGACTGTATTCATTCCCAATACCACATTTTAAACATGCATAAGGTTACACCCCTAATTTCGAGTGATTGTAATTAAAATCTTTGACGTTAACTTGATAATGATTGTCCTGTGTGCATATCCTTTTTTGGTCAACTTAAACACATAGCAGGAAGTCAAAAGTGCAAAGTGTGAGACTAAACAAATGAGGTTTTTGGGAATGTGAAGAGAAAAAGACAATGAACGAGTGAGTGATATAGTGTAAGAAATCTTAGATATCTCAGATATTCTAAGAAAATGGAGGTGAGGCCAGTATTTGAACCACCTTCATATTAAATACATCTTAAAATCTTTGGCATGGTTACCTTATACCAACCTACTGTACCCATATAGAAATTTTTTTTTTTTATTTTATTTTACATGCAATATACAAATGCACTGTCAACTTCTTGATTCTGTGGTGGAAAAAAAACGTTGGCAAAGCACGATGGTGTAATTGGGAAAAAATAAACCACTTCTGAGCATTCTGTTGTAGGAAATTAATCAACTATTGACTATTGTCCCACATATATAACTCAGTAAATAATAGCAAATTCCCCAAACATACGGTTTACATGACAAATACCTACCAATAGGTTGTACTGAATTCAATAAACACAGTTAAGTACAGTATGATCATATTAAATACCTACCCAAAGTCACACCTAAGAAATACTGGCACTGCATTGGCGGCCTGGAGATGGATGGAGAATGACATGAGTATTAGTCAGTGGAGAGCAATAATGAGCAATGGACAGTGAAAGACATGAAGGGGAAAAAAGGGTGTGGGGGGGTGTTGCAGAAACATCAAAACCAGTTTTTAATAATATCTAATGTTCTACATATTTATTTATCACCCTGCTATATAAGGTGTACATATGACCTTTAAGATCAGCTTTAGACTGACAAGAGATGATTCCATTCACTAATTTGTTGGTTTGGTGCAGCTCATCTAAATTCTGTAGATTGCCGCTCTTATTAGAAAATGATTATTACGTTTTTATTTAAAAAAAAAAAAAAAGCTTCCCTATGAACTATAACATTAGTGTACAATATCTAAACCATGAACGGATGTTTTAACCCATAACCTAGCATTAAACATTATTAATAAAATTATAGAGAAAGGGTTAGCAAAACCTAGCAGTAATATAAGCAGGCTAAATCGCGATCTAGCATTGTAGAAGAGTTAACATTAATATACAAAGCTAATCCATTGAATTAGAATTACCTAGCATTAAACAGCCTCAAGGATTTACTAACACTGTAGAAAACAAGTTAACACAAAATCCAGCGCTACTACACACAGGCTAAACCATAAACTAGATTTAGAGAAAACAATTACTGAAAATTAGCATTAATTTAAATAGGTTAAACGATCACTGTACTGAAGAACCTAAAACAAGACCTAGCATTGTACAGAATGTTAAGCTACCAACTAAATTAATTAATAACACATAATTGGTCAAGTTACAATATAACTAATCTAATTTATCATTAGAAAGTATAAAGTAACAAACGTTCTACATCAGAAACTAGCATAAAATCTCAGCGTAATTACCAATCTGAATTAATTTAGGCTTATGGAAGCACATTAATAGTGACCATATTTTATTTAATATTTTATTTCATATGTATCACTCATCTTTGAATTATCCTAGCATACTGAATTAGGGATGCTCATATTAACCGATTAACCGTTAACCGAAAGAA
>JAOTQY010000045.1:1577156-1589550 GCA_026413445.1 Dolichallabes microphthalmus
TTTTGTGTTTACTTGTGTTATCTTTGACTAATAGTTAAATGTGTTTGATGATCAGAAACATTTTGTGCGACAAACATGTAAAAGAATAAGAAATCAGGAGGGGGGCAAATAGTTTTTCACACCACTGTATATTTATATTTAAAAATTATTATTATTATAATAATCTATGTCTTCTGGTTTAAAACTAAATTTGTGTGACCTCGCACAACAGCGTCGGAAATGACAGCATCCTTTCCTGTTCAAGCTGCTTAAAATCGCAAGGATTGGCCACGCCCTCGCTCTGATAGGCCGAGGCCCTGAAGACAGGAAATAAGATTGATTGGCTAAGGCTTTGAAGAGAGCAGGCATGCTGCGTTATGACCAGATATCTTTCTGAGCAGAACGGACCGGCTGTGACGTGATTGGCCATGACTGCGTGTGTGTGTGTGGCCTCGAGGCTAAAAACTGGCCCGAAAATAATCTCAGCAGGTTGAGCGGAATTAGAGCTGAACCACAATCTGGATTAGAAAGCAGGACACACACACACAAACACACACATTTCGTTATCATATTGGTCATTTTGATATGCGTGGGACCGGAACTCAGGTGCCATTTCACACATAAGAGAGACAAGACACTGATCTGGAATCAGATGTTATATGCTGAATGCATTACACTTTCAGGGTCAAACCCGAGGGCACTCACATGCCTTCGCAGGGCATCTTTCTTGATTTAAGAAACCACACATCTTTTCAATACACCAGATTTCTACAGGAGGTTCAACAAATCAGCGATCAAACATTTACTGACGTCAGCTTGTCCCGTAGCCAGCAGTCATATTTGTGCCCAACACACTGCCAGAAGTCGTTTGCGGTTAAAATTAACTCACTAATGGCGGAGTAATGAAACCGATGGACGTCCCATTTGCATCTGCCAAGTTTTCCTCGTGCTTAAAGAGCTGCTTATGGAAACTAGCTTGGAATAATTAGCTATAACAAAGCGTGAATGGGACATAAGTGCAATTTTTTTTATCGTATCAACTAAAATAAAGGTACAATCAATAATTAGGCAGTATTGATTTTGGGCAGCTCTTTTTTTTTCAATAGAATGAATGTGGATAATGAAACATGACTGATTTCTGATCAGTTTTACTTTTTCCTAATGAACTGATCCCTGAGTTCTTGTCTGCTCTTCTGTCTTCAGAGAATAAAAGCATGGTTTAAAGTCAAGCATTGCAGTTCATTACCTTTTCCCAAGAAATAAATCTAACCTTGTTGTATAACATTGTTCTCATCTCAAACTGTTCTTTGGTCAGCTCTGGTTTCTTTGGATAATAAAACCACAGAGTAAAATCAAGCAAGACTTATCACTGCTTTCCCTAACAAACGGATCTCATATTGTGGTACAAAACTTATCTCTGATCAGCATTTGTTTATTCAGAGAATGACATGAGAATGATCTCTGATCGGTTCATTCTTTTAATTTTTTTTTCTGAATGACCTGTTCTAACCCTGTCTTACTAAACTCACCTCTGACCGATTCTATTGATATAACAACTTAACAGATCTCACCCTGTGTTCTTGAATCAGTGCTTCTTTAGACAGACAATGAGAATGGGGTATAATCAAGCATAACTGATCTCTGATCACTTTGCCCAATTCACAGATCTCTGTTGAACTCTTCTGCCGTTCCTAACAAACTGACCTGTTCTAGTACTGTTCTAGAATCAGTTCTTCTTTATATAAATCAAGCATTACTAATTTCTGTTCGGTTCATTACCTTTTCCCACTTACAGTATCTGATCTCTGACCATCTCCTGTATTTTTTTTCCTAATGGACTGACCTCTGGATAAGCTCTTCGTTCTTCAGAGAATGAAAAAACAGGGTATAATCAGGCATAAATTATCTTTGATCACTTTGCTATCTGATCCCTGATCTGCTCTTCTCACATATAATAATAACAATAATACAACTGACCTCATGTTATAGAACTGTTTTTGGATAAGCTTTTATTTCTTCCCAAGAATAATCAAGCACGTCTGATCTCTGATCAGTTCACACCTTGTGATAAAAAACAGTTTTTTATCTAAGCTTCTTTCTTTCGTTTTTTATTATTATTATGTGTAATCAGGTCGTGCTTTCCCTGATGATCTGATCTCACCTTAAGAATCACTTGATTCTACTTTTCTTAAACAGAAAAAAAACATGCTGTATATTAAAGCATGGCTGATCTCAGATCAGCTCTTTTCCTCCCTCCTATAATGAAGCGTGACTGATCTCTAATCGGTTCTTCTTTTCCTAATGAACCGACCACACTACAGCTTTACCGATCCTGGTCGGCTCATGTTTCTCCTGCTGCATATGAAAATGCTTTGCGCGTGTGTGTGTTTTCGTTTCAAATGTGTAGCTTTGCCTGGGCCCTGCTAATACGTCCTTGACCAAAAAAAAAAAAAAACCTGGTGTCACTCAAAATCCTGCCCAAAGAGATGTGCCTAATATGCCTGCTATATATAAAGTCCAGGAAGTCCGCCATTGTCGAGCTGAAATGAGAACTGTTGATGGAAGCAATGTTCGGGCCAAAAACGAACCGCCGAGATGCATTTCCATCTGCCTCAGAGCTGCTAATCAGCAAACACCGAACAAGGAGGACGCACGGACGCGACCTTCACCGAGAGGTGCGAATACACAACTATGATCAAGTGTTTCACAAGTTTAATAAAGTGTAAAGGTAACAGAGTGTGTTCAGCATGTGTAAATAGACTGAGTGTGTGAGAGAGAGAGAGAGAGAGAGAGAGAGAGAGAGACGGAGGGATCACTTTGTTAACACAAAGTGTTATTCAACAAAATATCCGAAAACGCAAATGGATTTTTTCTGAATGTAAAATTCCAACTTCATGGTCATGTGACCTACCGATGCTTAATAGCAAATGTTTATGCAATCAGCCTGTATTAGTTGTATTAATTATTAACAATTAATAACAATTGTGTATTTTGAACACGTCCACTTCACATTTGTCGAGATGCTCCCTTCTCTTGTGGAATGCGTCTCGGTCAGAATTGATAACGTATTACAGTTTAATACTAACAAGTTTATTCTTCTTTTTTGTGTGTGTGTGTGTTTTCATGAAAAATGTACAGGAGTAAGATCGAATATGGATCACTTTTCTCTCTGATATGATTGTAAACAGTGTCTGAAATGAGAGAAGGTATCTGTGTAGCACACGCACACACACATGGATGCGTCCCAGATTTCACTCGATTCTTGCTGTTATTTGCAGCAAATTCTTGTGTGTTATAAATATTGGCAGCAGAAAATTAAAAACTCGGTTATCATAACCTTAAGAAGTATCAGTGTACGTGTTTGTGTGTGTTGCAGAGGAGGATCAGTTACAGTGGAGTCAGCAGTAGAGTCGACTTTATTTGTATGCATGTCTGAGTGTGTGTGTGTGAGAGAGCGAGAGAGAGAAAGAGAGAGAGAGATCTGGCTGCCGCTGAGAGACACACGGCGCATAATCAATACCCGATCAGTCGGTACACGATGCTGGAAGGTAGAGCGGACTGCTTGTAGCTGGACGTGATGAGATGAACAATCGCTTCTCCTCTTGCTCCTGTCCTCCTTCAGCCCTCACTCTCTCCTGATCTGTAGCTCTCACTCTGTCTCTCTCTCCCTCACACACACATTCTGTCTTTTCACTGCAGTAAAATCAGCATGTGTGTGTGTGTGTGTGTGTGTGTGTGAGGGAGAGAGACAGAGCGAGAAGGTCGGTGCTGGCTGGCTTGAACGACACGGCTGATCATTGTTCTGCTCGTAAACGTTTTTACTGCCCGTCCGAACGGTAAATCCCGCCGTCCCGCTTTAAATCTCCCTCCGACTCTTTCAACCTTGACCTACCTCTCCAGCGTCCAAGCGTCTCATGTTTTTTTTTCTTCTCACTAGGTTTCAGGATGCTTTAACTAGGTTACGGCGCCGCATGTGGTCCCACGCTCACACGGACTGATCACGCGCATGTAACCGCGGGCGTCTTTGTGTTCTGCATCTCGTTGTAAATCTCCCAGGCGGAAGCTGCAGGAGCGAGTATTGACCTGTGAATGACATAACCGCGACAGAGACGAGTTCCTCCGGTGCAGATCCCGACTACTGATGTGCGGGTTTATTTATTTATTTATTTTTATGATTGTCTAAGGTTAGTTTGGACCGTGATATGCAGAATTTTAAAGATTAAAGACTCTCATTAAAAAACAAATAAATAAATAATTGTTCATTTCAGTGTCTGAAAAATATCAGCCTGGATGGAGATCGTCGTTTAGGGGGCGTTGATGTGAAGAATCAGCCTCACTTCTTTTTTTTTTTTAGGTCTAAACAGACATGCAAGAAGTACTAACACAAGAACAGTTCCATTTTGATGTAATGAAGTAAGGTTTAGTTATTAGCTATGAATATGTTATTAATATATGCTGACTTTCCTTTAGCGGCTTTAAGAGCAAAAACTCGTCTAGGCGTATAATGAGACGGTTGCCCCATCATAACAGATCTTCAAACAGAACAAATAAATCTTTCAGAAGCTGTTGGTATGACTCTGATGTTTTTTATATTTTTAATTTAAAATTGATTAGGATTCTGTTAACTTTAGCAAACACATTAAAAAAGGGGTCTAGTCCAATCAGAAAAGAAGGAAACAAATAAATAACGACAACATGTTATAGTTAACTATGGGTGTCTAATCGCTTCTCGCACACCTGGGTAGTTTTGTCGACTCGATACCTCTGGATAAAATGAGGCCTGTGTGTAGCTTTGTCCTACTGTACACACTGGTACCTTTGAAGTTAAGCCTGAGGACTGATTAGGAATTTGAGCAACTTTATTATCGACTCCTCAGAATCATCATCTTTTTTTCTTTATTAATTTTATTTTTGGTCTTATAGAATGTAATATAATCCCTACATTTACAGCATTTAGGAAACACCAGAGCAACTTACATTTTAATGTCATTACACATCTGAGCAGTTAAGGGGTTAAGGGCCTTGCTCAACTTGATGGTGCTGGGGTTTGAACCTGGGACCTTCTGATCACTAGTTCAATGCCTTAACCCCTGAGCTCCCACTGACCCACCCTAATGCCTACAACTAAACACCTACAACCCATCATGATATGACAAGTGAGCAGAAGCAAGTGGCAACAAGTCCGTATTCATGCCATAAAAATGAACGCATCCAGTGTCACATCATTCATTTAAGTCTAAATCGATTACACCAATTCACAATCAATCGCAATTCACAAAATCACGACGAACACTATCCTCATCCTCGCTGCACCATAATGCACGATCATCTCAAAAAGGGTGGTTTATGTGCTCACATGAGACAAAATGTTTTATTTATTTACAGTATTTATCTGTCTATTTAAGCCATAGCAGAGAGCACCTAAAGTCATTAAGATGCGAACTTTTTTCAAATAATTATAAAGAACATGATGAGATCATTAATTAATAACAGCTTTGAGGGTTAATTGCATTACTCATCATGTCCACTAGGAACAAAAACTGCAACAATGTAACATTCAAACACCTGTAAAGAACATGATCAGACTATTGATTTATAACAGCGTTGATGTTTAAATGTATCACTGATTACGTAAACAGCAACAATTCAGTGAGTGGAGTCATCGATCTGTAATTAATTGAGTTACTTAAGACATCGTGTTTGTCAATAAACATGGACACGCGCGTTTACACCTGCGTCGGATACATCACCTGTGAGCGCGCGCGCGCGCGCGAACGAACACACACACGTGCACGAGCGAGTGTCATTTCGTTTAGGATGGAATATTAAACATGAAAGCATGTTTAAAAAAAAACCCAGAGCAGATGTGCGGCGTTTCGTGTGAACACTCCGTGAACACTCACCCGCGCGTTTTTAGACGAGTAAGGGTCCTCGAAAAGCGCCCAGATTTTCGGCTGCCAAACGCGCCACCAGCCCACTTTGCGGCCGTCCTCGTGCAGGCAGAGACGCCGCAGGTCTCCGTCAGGTCCCCCCGCGAGCGCCGCGTCATCGTCCGGCGGGTCCGGCTCGGGCGTCTCGAAGCTGTCGAGCGCCTCCTCGGCGTCGCGGTGCTGCCGGTAGTTCATCCAGCAGCACGCCTCCACGTCGGTCTCGTCGATGCCCCAGAAGGCGAGCTCCTCCTCGAACAGCGGGCCGCACACGTCCCCCGGGCAGTGCAGCTTCCCGGTGCGGTAGTAGTTGAGCACGAAGGCGAACACCGCCGGGTGGCGGTCGAAGAAGAACTCGTCGGCCGCCGCGTCGTAGTCGAAGTTGCTGGGCGCGTCGGGCTCGGTGAGCCAGGCAAGGCGCGTGCCGGGCAGCGTGCGCAGCGTGCTGCGGTAAGTCTCGTGCCGCACGCCGCCGCAGTTGATCACGATGCGCTCGCTGTCCGCCGGGCACGGCATGTCGGCGCTCCCGCATGCCTTGTTGGACGACTGGTTGCCCGCCTTGCGCCCTCGGAACGAAGACACGCACACCGAGCTGAGCATAGAGAGGAGGGGGGTGGGGGGAGGTGTGAAAACCGGGAGGAGAGGGAGGAGTCTGCGGAGGATGAGAGAGATGTACACGCACACAGAGAGACAGACAGACAGACAGACAGACAGAGAGAGAGTTTATTTAGTATATTATTTTGTCTGTCTGCTTTTATAGATATCCTTCTCTCTATGCGTCTTTCTGTACACATATTTGTCCCTGTCTGTCTGTAGATCCTTCATACTGTCGGTGTCTGCCGTGATCATGCCATCCTTCTGTCCGTATATCTGTATCCGTCTCAGTCTGTGTGCGTTGATCATGCCATCTTCCTGTCTGTCTCCACCTGTATCCGTCTCTCTGTCAGCGCATCATTCCATCTGTCAATCTTTCCATCGTTCTGCATTTCCACTGTATCTTTTCAACTCTCTTTCTCTATCTGCAGACCGTTCCATCTGTCTCCCTGTCTGTCTGTAGATCTGTGTGTGTGTGTGTCTCAGTGCTGATCATTTCATCCTTCTGTCCGTATACCTGTCTGTCTCCATCTTTCTGTCAGCACATCATTCCATCTGTCAATCTTTCCATCTTTGCAACTCTCTCTATCTGCAGACTGTTCCACCTGTCTCCCTGTTTTTAGCTGTCTGTCTAGAAATCTGTCTGTCTGTCTGTCTACCATTCTTCCTGTCTATTTGTTTGCGTGTGGAGCTTTCCATTGATCTGTCTTTTTTTTCCGTCTCTCTATATAACCAATTTATTGAAATATCAATGTGTTTATTCATCTTTCCATCATTCGTCTGTCTTTTTCTTTCTCTAATGCTTTGTTGTAGGTTTTCACTGTAGAACCTTTAGGAGAATGAAGAAGAAACTAAAGAACACATTTATTTAAGATGTTATAACTGTGCATTGTTTATTGATGTCACTTGTCTGTCTGTCATAGTGGTGTGTGTGTGTGTGTGTTAATTAATTGGTTTGTTTTGTACGTGCACTCTAATTCTAAGGCTTGGAGAGCCAAAACATCCGCATAAGAGTCCTGGAGCTCCGTAGCGTGACTATAAAATGATGTCATTCCCCAAAATGATTGCCATCACTACAGTGATAGTACTACACTCATAGTCCTCAGCTGAAAATAAAAATGCAAGGAAGGCAACCTACTGTACTACACAACACTGATCTGAGGTACCAGAGCACTGCAGGCATTAAACAGGGGTCAAACG
This sequence comes from Dolichallabes microphthalmus, assembly GCA_026413445.1. Taxonomy (NCBI): domain Eukaryota; kingdom Metazoa; phylum Chordata; class Actinopteri; order Siluriformes; family Clariidae; genus Dolichallabes; species Dolichallabes microphthalmus. The sequence continues at coordinate 1,584,857 of JAOTQY010000045.1, forward strand.
TCAGACTGCTCGTTAGAGCACCATGAAAGAGATAGATGGATAGATAATACATACATACATACATACATACACTGCCTGGCCAAAAAAAAAGCAATGCACAGATTTCATTCAATCACTTTTAGCCTTTGATTATGACACAATGTGTGTAAATAATTCCTCACACTTCCAGAACCCCTCTTTCACAAGCTGAGTCCTGGAATATGCCCGTGCCATCAGGGAAGTAAAAGAGCACTTACTGTATGTGATAACCTGGTCATTCAGTACATTCAGGTCATCAGCTGGCTTTGATTTATTGCTACATAACTTTGCTGACTAACTGAAGCAACCCCAGATCATAGCAGTGCCTCCAGATGTTTGTACAGTGGCCACTATGCATCACTTTATTTGCTTCCCTTGTTACCCTGAACTCATTAGACCACATAACATTTTTCCATTGCTTCAAAGTCCAATCTTTATGCTCACTACCAAACTCAAGCTCTCCCCCCCCCCCCTGCTTTTCAGGTTTTGATAATGTGCTGAAGGGTTCTTAACCCAGTTCCAGTAACTTCAAATCTCCTTAGTTGTTTTCTTTGCTTGATACAGCCCAATAATCCAACCCTTCTGAAATGGCTACCTTTTTTTAATGGCCAGGCAGGGTACTTACATACATTAAACATGTTAGAATATTTGCAATAAGAAATAAAACAGTTTATAGGGAAATAATTAATGACCGTATGGTGCAATTTGGCACAGTACCTGTTCTGGAGTGCTTGCAATATTTTATGTGCTAATGTATAAAAATTTTATTTTATCAATTTATAATTACTTTCAATTTTATGGAACCTAATAGGTGGTCCATTACCAGTCTTTTTTCCCGAGTATAACAAAGAAACAAAAAATGGTGTTTTTCTTCTTAACAAGAACCCAGAGTCTGCTTTACCTCTGACTCCATAGCAATTTTGTTTGCATATTGAGATTATTCGAACATGTGCGCTTTATTACATTTTTTTGTCAGAGCTCCACCCCTCATCCTGTTATTGGTGTAATTACGCTTACCTATTCTCTTTTGTGATTTATTTGTCTATGTTACACCCCTATCAAGCTTTTTGTCCTTGCCAAGTCCTGCCTCGTCACGCATACTTTCCCACCTCGACCCAATCCCCTTATTTCTTAGCTGTGTGTTTACCCACGCTACAGTTGCAGCTTACTCTTAGTTAACGTGGGATTGCAGCGTTACAACATGAACGATAAGATCACAACTGCCACATTTACCGTTACACTTACAGCAGAAATTAAATAAGCAGCCATTGTAGAAAATTTATTAACACCTTTTGACCAATTAAAATCGAGTGCTAAACAGCACTGTGGTATGAAGCATGTGAATCCACTGGCATTTAGTGTAAGTCTGCACTGTAGCTGTTTTGTCCGGAGAGTACTGTAGGAGCTGTTCAGAATTACAATGTCATTCAGTAAAGTGAATAAAAAAAGCGAGGCGAGAGTGAGAGAGAGCGAGAAAGAGAGAGAGATGTGTTCAGCAGTAAAGCGTTCCAGCACTAACGTCACTAGCAGGAGGTGGGGTGGGTTTGGGGTGGAGGGGTGAATGAGTTTTTTGCTGCAGTAAAAGCTGGAGTTGCTCTATCATTTCATCCTCTGCTCTCTCTCCCCCTCTCTCTCGGCCACTGCAGTGCCGACTGTGGTACCTCTGTGCTTCCCGTTTGCCCATATGCAAACTAATATGTTAACTTCTCTCTCTCTCTCTCCTTCTTTCAGGTTCTGCATTCAGGATCCGTTCCCACATGCTTCCACCTTGCTCTCTGCGCTCTCTCTCTCTATCTCTCTCTCTTGCATCATTTGCTCATGTCCAACTCAACTCTTGCTCTTTCCCGCCATCGTCCTGTCATCGCCTTCATTTATCCTATCCAGGTTTCATTCCCTTCTTTCAGACTTCCTTCCATCTCTGGGTCCGCGCCAAAAGTTTGCGAACTTGAATGACGGATCGATTGGGACGGCCAAACGCAAGGGAGGTAGGACGCTTCTGATATAAGGTCTGTCCAGCATGTCTTGTTTTCATGGGCATGACTACTAGCCAAGCATAAGCGCATCCTACCGAACAAATATAAAAGGATATCAATAGGTGGATTAATTTTTAGCGTTCACGTGAGATTTGACAAACGTGAAATCCTGAGGAATATTTCGGGATTTGATGGAAAGGACAGCGATATCACCAAGTAACATGAACCAGGCTGGGTCTGATTTCTATCCAACCCAGGTTAGAGAAATTCATGTAGCCTGTGCATGCAGAGTCCCGATGGCGCCATCTAGGGCTGATATTTATCAGACAAATCTGTAACATGGGCATCAGTGGTTGAGGCGGTGCATGTGGAATACACAAGGTTACAAATAAAGTGTTGTCCACTTGAAGTACAAATTTAAATATAGGTGCTAGGCTATGAGGTGGCTTAGTGGTTGGTACAGTGGCTTTGCACCTCCAGTGGGTGAAGGGCGGGGGGTCAGATCTCAACTGAGGTCTGTGTGTGACGAGTTTGCATGATCTTCCATGCTTGGTGGGATGCCAATTTGTATCTCCCTGTCCAAACCCATCAGGGGAAGGCCGGCTAACATTTCAAATTGCCTGTTGTTTATAATTTACGCTGGGACTCATCACCTCACCTTGTGCCCTGTTCTCCGGAATAGACTGTGACCCAACAAATGTATAGACAATGGAGGGATGGAATTTTCTGTTTATCATGTTTGGTATTTGGAGGAAGCATGGTATGAAGCCGTCACAAGAATTAAATACTGAGAACAGAACTACCATAATTAATATGAGCTTAGAATAAAGTGGTAAATGGTTTTAACTTTCCAAAATGTTTAAATTTAGTCAGACGCTCTCATCCAGAGCGAATTACATAAAAAAAAAATCTCATTATACATCTGAGGGCCATGCTCAAGGGCCCAACAATTGCAACTTAGTTGTTGTGGTTGTGGTGTTTGAACCTGGGATCTTCCGAACCGTAGTCCAATGCCTTAACCACTGAGCTACCCTTGGTTCTATATAGAACCTATCCTTTACAGCCTTCATAGCTCTTGATGCTAGTTTGTGAATTTTCTTAAAACCAAAATAAAAACTCCATGATGTCAAGGTAAACTCTAGCAGAATGGAAAACAAGACCCAGCTAAAATTAACAAATTTGTTACCCTTTTTGTTGATGTGATGACTGTGTTAGGGGCAGTGGTGATTTACTGGGTTACTGCCCCAGCACCGCCAAGTTGCCACTGTTGAACCCTTGATCAAGGCCCTTAACCCTATCTTCTCCATGGTTGGTATGCTCTGACCCCAGCTTCCTAACTGGCATATGCAAAAAAATAATAAAAAAATTCACTGTACTGCAAGTTACATGTGACAAATAATTGAATATTATTATTAACTGTGTGTTACTGGTATTTTCTGGGGTGAATCTGAGAAACTAACCATCAGCACCACTGGCTGCCAGTACAAGCACAATTGTTAGTGAGTGATAAAAAACAAGTTTCTTCGTTATAAACAACAATACCAGGGTGTGGCTCATCAAGTTTGCACTAGTATTTACACACTAGTAATTGCACACTGTTGAACTGTTGCGCTTATCGGTAGGCTGAAAAATAACAGCTATGCCGATATTCACCTGAACAGCATAACCGAGTTCCATTTCAACAGATTATGACTTGTTTTTTTTTAACCAGTTATTTTTCTCCGCCAACCCATATCCTTCCTCGACTGCCGGAACTAACTAACCATGACTGCCGGAGGTAGCAATCGACAGTTAATGTAATTAACAGGGGTAAAAGCAGTTTTAAATTCTTATCAGTACTATGTAGCCAAAGGGCGAGGAGAATAAACCATGTAGGTGATGGACAGTCCTGAGAAACCTACTAGATTTACTTTATGTTTCCACTTATTGCACTTTAGAATATAAAGTAACTTCTAGGGTTCTGAGTGTAAATGCCAAATAGTGTTAAATGGAAAGCACTATGTACAATCCCTTGTTCCACACACCAAGTAGTGCCCTTGATCAAGTGATCAAGAGGAATTTGCGATTAGCCTTTTGTTAGATGCTAGTTAGCTTTGTTGCTCATGTTAGCCATGAACAGGACAAGAAGGATGGTTCAGATTCGATTCAGAACGACTTAGAAGCAATTAATAAGGAGTATAAAGGGTTAAAATAACCTTATCAGATGTGTTGTCTTGCTGAAAGTGCTTCTGTGACTGATTTTGAATGTGGGTTTTGACAGGCAGCTGCTCTCTCCACAGTACTGGAGACAATACAGACCTACTTTCACCCTTGCTGTGACCGACAGTTAGTGTAATTAAGTTATTAGAACACCTGTGAGGTAAAGTGATGAACATTAAATTACTGAAATTAAATTAAATCACACAGTGCTTTACGTCAGTGGAAAGTCAAGAGAAGTGAGTTTACATATTTTTTTGTGAGCTTCTTTGCATTTTGTGCAAGATTCAGTGAAGACATAGCACCATGGTTCCCAAGAATGTTATGAAGTATGTAAAAATAAAACAGAGCCACTTTGAGTTTGGTTAAAGCAGCCGGTGCGAAGAGGAATCATACAGTGGCTTGCAAAAGTATTCGGCCCCCTTGAACCTTTCCACATTTTGTCACATCACAGCCACAAACATGAATCAATTTTATTGGAATTCCACGTGAAAGACCAATACAAAG
>JAOTQY010000045.1:1641454-1658976 GCA_026413445.1 Dolichallabes microphthalmus
AGCTCCGGCCCAAAAATGTGCGTCGGCCCACCGGGCATTGCCCGGTATGCCCTATGGCCAGTCCAGGCCTGGCTGGAAGCGAAGTATTGTAAGAACACGAGTCACGGAACCAGGGTATCTAAGGAGTTCTGATGTACTCTGACTAACTTGGTATTTGGTTATTGATTTTATTTTCTTTAGATCATTTTTGCTTAGTTATACACATCTATCTTACATGACTTTATTTTGCTTCAGTTGTAACTGGTTTCATATTAAATCAATAACAGGACTACTTCCCATTGTGTGGCTATTGCCACAAGTGCTGTGTTCCAGTAATGTTCTCTTGGGGATTGGGAGAGGCGACCCCAGGGACTACATTCTCAAGGACTTTTTCTAAAGTGAGTGCTGAATTATCTTCACACTGATCTTTACAGAATTTAACACCGAGAGTGGTTCACGCCTAAGTTGGTAGATGCTCCATGTTGGTTGTTGAGGTTGGGACTTTTACCACAGCCGCAAGACATGGTGGAACAATCACTTGTTATATTAGTCGTGTTGAGCTGTTTAAACTGTCTTTTGTTTCATTGATTTATAACAAAAAGATGCAAGTTAGTCATTTTGCCCCGCCCCAAAAAATGTTTTTAATGGAGGCTGAATAATGTTCGATTCTTGAGAATCGATTCATTCATTCGATTCAGGTAAAGGAGTCGTTTTTGAGAACCGAAGCCTCAGCATGCAGACTCTGGGGGAGGAGAGTGACAGAGAAGTGGGGGTTTTGTCGGGAAGATTTTGGGAAACGCCAGAGAGAGAGAGAGAGAGCGAGCATTCCGCGCAAACAACAACTAAACTAACAACTAAACTTGTCCAAACATCTCCGTGGGACTGACGGAACCGTTACGGTACGTTGTTTCGGTTTATATCCAGGTTTATCGGGTATCTGAGCACGACTGAGTTTAGTCTGAGTCTCTGCAGGAGTTTCTGGGTTTTCTGTCGGGGGGAGAAAAACAGACGTGGAGAAGAAGTGTTGCTGCAGAAAATGTTCTGAGTGATTTATAAACTGCACGCGGTGTGTCTTCCTTCAGTATTATCGTAGATTTCCTCACGAGATGTTTTTGGCCTTTTGTCGCCTCCATAAACATAATAAATATTAAACTATATGCAGTAAATAAACTCCGCTAAAACAGCGCACTTGTGTACTAATTAGTACGCTAAAATAGTACACGTTCATTTGTTGCCATAGTAACGATAGGCGTGCGCACTGCTCACGCGCCCTGCTCAGTACTGAAGTACGTACGATGATCTCAGCTAAGACTTAGAAACGCAAATCTACATAATATAAAAATCAAATGTGATAAATATAAATAAAACACAGTTCTCATTTGATGGTTTTTTTAACGTTTTATTTTGTTTAATTAATCATATATACATGTATTTTTGAGTTAATTGTTGACAAAGTTTAGTTTGCATGAATGTCAGTTTCTTTAAGTAACAACAGATTTCTTAAAATTTTGGTCTGTGATCAGTTTTCAATTCTTTTCCAGGCGAATTCATAAAAATGTCATCGTTCCCCTAGTAAAGTAACAAGCTGTTCGTAATTAAAGCTGGTAATAATTAATTTAATTAAAATAAATAAATAAAACATGGTATTAAATAATAAAAATATATTAATTGACTATTTTGAGAGATTTTCATTTAGGATTTATTTTTTATATATATAAGTGATTCCCGCCTCGAATCTGTGTGCGTGGAGTTCGCATGTTCTCCCCGTGCTTGGTGGGTTTCCTCCCACAGTCCAAAGACATGCAGATTAGGCTAATAGATGTTGGCAAATTGTCCGTAGTGTGTGAATGGGTGTATATGGGTGTGTGTGTGCCCAGCGATGGATTGGCACCTCGTCCAGGATGTACCCCGTCTTGTACCCTAATACCCCTATCTCACCTATGCGGTTTTGCGCGGTGGCCGTAAATACGGTTCATTGTGATTCACCGCAAGTTTTTGGCGTTGTGAGTACGTTTCCATCTTTCCGCGCGAAAAATTAAACATGTTTAGGTTTTTTTTGCCAGGCCTCGCGGAAGTTTGCGGACCTTGGCGAACTTCGCGGACCGTCAGCGGAATGTCGGCGGGCAATCGCGGCAACTCACGGTGCCCGACACCGCATGTTACCGTGAGTCAAACCGCACAGGTGAGATAGGGGTATAAGTCTCCTGGGATAGGCTCCAGGCACCCCGCAACCCCGTATGCAATATAAAGCGGTATAGGAGTGAGACGGAGGATCAAGTGTTAGTGCTTTGTAACACTCAGTAGGTTTTTTTCTCCACAGCTACTGTAAGTCTCCGGGACATATCACTTCCAGAGCGAGACAATTCTGATACAATTTTATATATTTCCAGATTAATGGAATTAAGATAGATTTTGTTACAATTCTAAAAAAAAAAAAAAAAAAAAAACAGGATGCTGTGCTGTCTGCCTGTGTGAATAGATTGAAGTGCACCACCTGTAGGGTTGTAGAGGAACTGCAATATTATACCATCTCAAAAACAAGAGATATTTAAATGAAAAAGAAAAAAGAAAAGTTAAAAAATTTATGTAGGAGTCAGTGTCAAAATAAACAAAAGAATTGCTATACTTTACTTAATCAACTGAAATACACATCAGATAATGCATTTTTTTCATACCTCAAACTCTTCATACCAGGGGAGAGGTATTTTATTATATGAGGTCACAGTGGGGGGGGGGGTCTAATTGACTTATTTTAGCATCTTCCATCTTACAAAAAAAGTGGAAGAAGAACAGAGAATATATTTTTTCTAAGGACAAGTTCTGTATGCACCTCAGATCTAACCAGCGTTTCCGCTCTGTTTCCAGGCCTTCTTGTTTTTCTGAATCATCTGGGCTGCTTCATTTTTTCTTTTTTTTATTTCTTTTGGCCACAATGTGCTGGAGTGTGACAGCTATTATTTTGGTACTGAGTCTATCAGCAGTACGCTCGTGTTTGATAATCAGCGAAGTGAATTGCGATAACCCCATGCATGACACCAACGAATTTGTAGAGTTGTTTGCGCTTAGCGGTAACTCCACCTCTCTGAATGGCCACACCCTTGTTTTCTATAATGGCAATGGCAACGTGGCGTACCGCGTCATGAACCTGAGCGGGCACAGCACGGACGAAAAAGGATTCTTTCTCATTGGCTCAGCTACGCTCAAGCCATCGCCGGCCATCCAACTTCCTCCAAACTCGGTCCAGAACGGCCCCGATGCCATCGTCTTGTACGGCCCGGCCTGGGTTCCTGTAGCTGAGAAAGGCAACGTCTCTGCTATCGGCCTGCTGGATGCCGTAGTCTACACGTCTCGCAAGGCACAAGGCACTGCTGATACGTTGTCACGCATTCTTACACCTGGTTCTGCCCCGTATATTGAGGATGATCAATTTTCAGAGGGAGACGAGTCTATCCAGAGGTGTTGGCTTTCTGATAACTACTACAGCTTTCAAAATGCCGCACCCACCCCGGGACAGCCAAATATCTGCCCACCAGCAAATCCTGGACACTTGTGGATTAACAGGATCCAGTTGAGTGGAGGGGCCCTGACTGGACCTGTAGGCATCACCGTCGGAACAGAAAGAGGGGCGATGACCGTAGTGGTGTATGACGTGCAGACAAACAACGTGAAGACCAGCGTAGGATTTCAAGCCCGCGAACCTGGGAATGTCTCTGTAGTTCTAGAACCAACCGCTTTGTCAGGTAATGTCTAAATGCACTTACATATTATAGCATTCTGGCTATCGATCCTTTGGGCAAGCCATTTTTTTACTTTTAACGTTTCAGATTTAGACAGCTGGGCATTGGCGGTGTACCAGGGAAAGGTTGAAGATTTCAAAAAAGACAGCCCACTTAATCAACTTGAGCCGCTTGATGCCTTCATCTGCAGCGGACTTGCTAATGCACCAAGCACACTTCTCACCAAGACTCTCATACCAGGCAGGAAAGCCTTCAAGCTCGACAGCAGGTAATTTCCCCAGCCAGATCAGGGAACAAAATTATCTTAAAACTGTTTTATTGTTTAATCTGTGCTGAATTCATTTATTTTTTCTTTCCACCAGGATTTTAGCAGGCAACGCTTCTGTCACACGGTGTGGTACGGCTCACTGGGCGAGAGACCCCGGCGTATTTCAGCATCAGATACAGGGGCCAAGCGAGTCCAGTCGCTGCAACTGGTATAGCACCTGCCCTTATGGCACTGGTACGGTCTCCTCTAACCTTCGATGTCAGAATGTGAGGTCTCGTAGTTCATATGTACTGTAGTAGTCTTATACCACAGTGCTGTTGAATTCTTGATTCTGATTGGACAGAAGGAGTTGAAATTTTATTACAGCATTAAACATTACATTTGGATACAAGACAACTTGTGACGTGTGCCGCGATGCGTTTAGGTGCTTTTGTTTTTGCAATTTGGCATCAAGTAAAAACTGACGGCAAGTTGCTTTCTCCAGTGAGAACTACACCTCTAAATGTTTTAAATAATCTTACCAAAAAGTTTTTACAAAAATTCTAACAAAACTTGGGGCCTCCGAGTGGCGAAGTGGTAAAGTGCTCGCCCTATCCGGAGACCGCGAGTTCGATTCCCGGTTGATGCTGTAACCTCTCGCAGCCGGAGGCCTAGAGAGAGCTGATTGGCCGAGCTCTCTCAGAGTGTAGGGATGAGGGGTACTTGGTGCTCCCACATTAATCTCAGCTCTACAGCCAATCAGGGGCGTCTGTGAGCTCACACAAGCGGAAGGAGCGGATAGCGCTGTCCTCCGAGTGTGTTACGCTGTCCATAAACGTTGTGTGAGCGAGCAGTTGCGAAAAGATGCGTTCGGCTGGCGTCACGTGATTCGGAGGAAACGTGATCGTCTTTGGCCCTCCCGACTGATTGGTAGTAGTAGCCTTAATGTGGGAGCCCCCTAGTGGCGGGGTGGAATTGGACGCGACAAAAAAATAGACCTGCTTTATTTGCAAACCACAAAATATCAAAATTCATACAACATAGATAGATCTCAGTAACAATGATAAATTGTTCTTTCCAGTGCCTATGGCTAAGTAAAAATAAAATAATAATGTTAAAAATAAATAAAATATAAAACATGGAGTCTGCTAAAAAAAAAAAAATAGAAATAATGAAGTGCTACATTGAAATATCAATGTAAATGAAGTGCAAAATAAAACAAAATGTCTCAGCATGTTTTAATAAACGTTATGTCAAATAATTTATACCTCCATGTAAATGCATGCCATGTAAAATCCAGGCAGCTTAACCCCATCAGGGTAATTTATCCAGCCTCTTCTATGTGTCAGCCACATTCCAGATGTGTTTTGCAATGGAAAAGTGTATAAGTGGATGACTTTCGTTTGTATCCCCCCACCATGTTGAACGAGGTGCAAAACAGTTTATCTGTGCTTTCGTGAAGGACATCGGGGAACGGCTGTACACAATCTTTTGTGTGATCTTCCGGTGATTTTTGTTGGTAAGAGCGAGACATTCGTGTTGCACGTCTTCAAAAGAAAAGTGCATTTGGTGACATACTGGTCACGTTTTGTGTGGGGCACTACAACGATCACAGCAGCACATCATTGATTGTTTTCCTATACCAGGACATCCCCAAGTGTTTTAATTTCTCACGTCCTGTATAACACAAGCCAGTGTTACCAGAGAAACCATTGCAACTGCCAATGAAGTTAGAATCAGTATACTCACTTACTCACCCATCGTTCCATAAATATATACAGTATATACCACTAAAAATATTTAAAAAGGGGGTGCAAATCCGCATCCTGAATTACAATCGTTACTAATTCTACTGTAATAATGAATTAGAAATGGCTGAATTTGAGTTCAGTTCACTGATGCCTGTCGGAAAAAAATTGTTCCTGTTTCTAAATCTGGAAGTACGACTCCTCAGACTGCTTCCAGATGGTAGCAGTGAGAATAGATGATGAAGTGGGCGAGTAAAATCCCTCACAATGTTACAGGCCCTACAGTAACAGCAGAATCTGTAAAGGTCCTCCGAAGATGATAGAGGAACCAATAATTGCAAAAAAAAATCAATTGCAGTGTTTAGAACCGTTTGAAGCGCCTTTCTGTCAGCTGCTGAGGATCTGCTGAGAAGTTAAGGTCAGTATAATGGCAAAATAAAATATTTATATTAAAATATACCTTTCTTCCCGCAGCTGTCAACTCGACAGAGGAACCGTTCGAGCCGTGGTCAGGTGTCGATGGCGACTTCCTGATCAGCGAGGTGAACACGGACTTGCCAGGTGCAGCGGAAGATGAGGAGTTTATAGAACTCTGGCATCCGTCGGGTCACCGGACTTCACTCAGTGGCATCTGGGTCCTGCTGATCAACGGTAACGGCGGGAAAATTTACCGCGAAATCGAACTCGACGGATACTACACGAACAATCAGGGCTACTTCCTAGTGAGTTGTTTGAATTGTCATGCCTCGCATCTTCTTTTTGTGCAGTGAAGTTTCTGAGATATTGTTCGTTCTTTCTCACTTATGTAGATCGGCAGCGAGAAGCTCAAACCGCACGTTGCCCTGCCAGCAAACACGATCCAAAACGGCCCAGACGCCATAGCCATTTACCGCTCGACGTCGCCACCCTCCATCGAGGGAGCCCTTATTCCCAAGAATGGGCTCCTGGATGGCATTGTGTACCGAACCCGTGGTTCTGACCGAGCCTGGGAGAATCTGATCAATGCCCTGATGCCGGGACAGAACCCCCTGCTGGAAAACAACACATCACTTCAAGGAGATCAAAGTCTTAGTCGATGTGCACTAAAACGTCTCAACCTGAACTCCTTTAGGGTAAGGTCACTTCCTGGTTGGGTCACACCATTTTCTGTTCTCCAATATAGTTTATACTGTTACAGTGTATACTTGATGCATCTTGTTCTCTCAGGTCACCTCTCCGACACCCATGGAAGACAACGATTGTCCCCGCCCCCATAAAGATCTAGAAATTAACGAGGTGGGCGGAGTCTTAGGAGGTAACTTCTTCGTCGAACTGACTGGCCCACCTTCGACTCCTTTGGACGGATTGGTCTTAGTGCTGTATGAGCTCAGCACCGCTAGACACGTCGTTCCGCTAGAAGGAACGCTGAAAAGTAGCGGTTTCTTCCTATTGCGCAACGATTCTGGCGCTGGTGAGTGTGGGCGGGGCTAAGCAAATATGTATTATTTCACAACAGCTCACTTTCCTGCATCTATTTTTGCTTGACTTATGAAGAATGCAAGACATTGTGAACGCATATATTTTAAGCAGTGAAATTAAAACCACACATCTCAACTCTAATGTGTGTGTCACTCTTTCTTCCTGCAGATCAGAGATTGCCTGCTGTGAAGTCTCTCGGTGCCGTCTGGTTGTGTTACGGCCTGCCGACTGTATGTAGCAATCAATCGAAAGTTCAGGACCTGTTAGTGCTCTCCAATAGTTCAACCCTGCAACCTTTCCTTCATGGTGTTACCTATCGGGTTGTGCACCCAGTGGCCAAGTGTGTGATTCTTGTGTAATTTTGTAATCTATACCGTTTTTTATTTTCCTAACTTGTACTCATGTACTTATATTGTTGTGTGTTTAGTTTTGACTCTGTCTCGCGCTGTGCACTAAACCGATCCTCCACCTGGACCGCTTCCAACTCAACGCCACTTAACCCAAATTTATGCCCAAACTCGTCCTACACCGTAAACATGGACCTATGTCTACAGGCGGATTCTGATTCTCACATTAGTATGCTAACTTCGGTTATTTTAAAATAATTTGTTCATCTTTATAATTATCTTTTATTATTTAGGAATGTGTTTTTTAGTTTTTTTTCACTCTTTTGTCCTAGAGATTAAACACACTTGATTCTGTCTGCTTCTCTCGTAGCATGCTCAGCTGAGGGATTTGCGGAGTTGCTGGAGCGTTCCTGTCAGTGTGGAATCTCTGGTGCCCATCTTGCAGGTGATACACACATACTCATATACATACTGTACATTAACCTGTACATGCTACCCTACAGGGATAACATTAGCAACAAATGCAGTTTGCCAATACAGGTCCCCACACACTTCACAAATTCGCTAAATATGTATCATGGTTAAAGATTTCATTGTGCTGTTTAAAAAAAAAAAAAAAAAAAGGCTTACCTCATTTTTATTCCTTGTACTGTTTTTGTCGTTGTGTGTGTATTAGGTGTGAATTTAACCTGCATATCCGACACCATTTACGCTGGAGGTACTGTATTTACGCTGTCCAGTCAGCAGAGGGAGCATGTGGACCAGACACTGCAGAAAACACACACACACTCCTGCGGTGAAGTCCAAGAACGTCTGTACAATAAAGGTACACACTTACCAAACTTCTTACAGTTAACAAATAATACTACAAAAGAAAAACAGCTACACAACTTTCAGTCCCTCTCTTTAAAATAAAGAATACACAATACATGGGTAGAGGTGGTGTGGCAAAACCAGATTTTGCTGAATACTGAATTCTGGATGAAAACCATGAGCTTTTTAAAATGTATTTATTTATTTATTTTTATGCCAAGTGGCAAAGGACCTTTCCACCAGTCGTCTTCAGATTTTGCTGATTTTGTGGGTATTTGTTGAGGTATTTTTTTAAATTAACTCTCATTTGTCTTGAAGTGGCAGTCATTTAAAAATTTGGCCCAAACATACATGGTAACATGAGACTCCCCCCTTTTTTTTTCCCCCCCCAACAGCTTAACAACTTACAAAGTATACATGCAATGAAGATAAAGATTGTGATCGTTTGTGTAGAATTCAAATAAAATTTGCTTTACCTTTTAATAATATGTGTTTGACTCCCAGCAACTCTACTTCATTAATCATTACCAATGTGTATCATGCTGCAAATTCTAGATGATTTTAAGCTTTATTATATCTTACAAATAAGTGAAAATTGTGGGTGTTATGCATCAATCTAAAATAATATGCTAAAACATACAAGACCATACATGGGAAGCACATAGGGCTAAATCTTAAAATAGCTGCTGTTTTATAACAAATGAAGATTTACTTATAAAATTCGGGGCTTTTCCTTCTCATAGTTTTACCACCGAACAGTTAGAAAATTAGCAAAATCCATCATAGGGTGTGGCCGCCACCTGGTTGTTAAAACCTGAAATTTCCCACAAAATAGAACTGAATCTAATTCTACTATACTAGCACAAATTTATACACACAAAGTGCTTGCAACAAATTAGTTATATACTATATAATAAGAACCCTCTAATTATACAGTATATAATAAAAAATTTCTAAATAATAAAACTCAATTTTACCTTCACCTCAGTAACTACAAGGTAATAATTTTAGACTTTGAGTTCAGGAAAGAAAATAAGCTCTCTTTATAAAAGTGTAGAGTTGTTCTTCCTGAAAAGTAATACATTAATTAATCTTGTGAAATGAATTACATACATTTTAAAACGATGTTAAAAATAAAGTGTATTTCAATGAAACTTTTGAAAAAGTATGTTTTTTTTGTACACCTTTTTAACAGTTCATTTTAAATATATATTTTTTGCCATTTAAACACACACCATATACTGTAAACTTGTAGTAACAGGATGTTATTTGAAGTGCACCATTGATAGAGCTGAGTGATTGACAGCTTGATTACCCAATCAGAGTCTGCGCTGGGGCTGCAGGTGGGCCTGGTGTTAATGGCGGTGTTGCTATGTGCACTGGGAGGAGCCATCTTCGTGTACCTGTACAAGAAAAAGTAAGCATCCGTAAGATGTTCATTTCAAAAGAGGTAAAAGTTGTTTTGATATGATATACAGAATGATTGTGTGTATGTGTGTGTGTTCCTACAGACGGCCTCAAGACTACTATTCAATGGAGCTGAATGAACATGACTCACCCGTGGATCTTTAGCATTTGTGTGTATGGGGGTGTGTGCTGTACTGTATGTTGACTGTGGATTTTAAAGGAAGTCTATTTTTATGATGTGTAATTCTTTTTTTTTTTAATGGAGATTACATAAAGGTACAATAGATATTTTGTAGTTTACATAAAAAAACAAGTTTCTATGCTCTTTAATAGAATATTCAGTTTATTGTTCCTTTAAATCTGGGAACTGAAGGTCAGGATATTAAAGGTTCAGTCAGTTATGTGTAAAAAAAAAAAAGGTTTTTTTATAAATCTTTTATAATTTTTAGTCGTGCTTACCTTAAAAAAAAAAAAAAGACAATCTCTGATGTTACATGCAAGGTACATACGTGGAAGGTGTTCATGGTTTCCACATAATACATGTAATGTTAAATATGAATTAATTGTATTTGTTGGTACATTTTGGAAGAAAACGCTTCAGGATGCACAGTTGTGTAAAAATAATCAACTTTTGGGTTGGTAACATTACCTCCACTCCTGTTGTTGATTATTTTTCTATGACAGCATAGATCTCAAAGTGTTTTGGGAAACCACTACTAAAGGGTGTTCGCCTTTAATTTAGAAAACATATGGTCATAGTTCTCTTCATGTTCCTGAATTAGCATTTTTTTTACACAAGAGTTATCAAAAAGTATTCACTTAAATGATGCAGAGTATTTTTTTATTAGTTTTATTACCATTTCCTCATTAAACAACTCTCAACTGCTCACTTCTCATGACACTTAAAAAAAAATTTTTTATTGTTGATACAAAAGCCATTTTACAGTATGGAAAGGGAATTTTTGGAAATATAGTCGTACTAATTGTAGACATTTGTATATAAATATATTTAGTTGCTGTTTCATCAAATTTCACATGATTTTCCTCCCAGGATGAACTGCTGAAGTAAAAGCTAGTTTGTAAATGTTTGATTTTCTGAACCTAAATTCATTCTTACTGATGTTCGTCTTGATTTTTATTTCTATGCTTTTGTACTTACGTTCTTAAAAAAAGAACTGCACCACAGCATTTCAGTTGGGTTGAGGTCTGGATTTTGACTGGGCCATCCCAAAACCTTGATTCTTTTATTTTTCAGCCATTCTGATATAGATTTACTGGTCTGCTTTGGATCATTGTCCTGTTGTATGACCCAGTTTCGACCAAACTTTAGCTGTCGGACAGATGGCCTCACATGTCGGATGTCAGATGGCCTCACAATTGTCTCTAGAATACTCTGGTACTGGGCTAGGTTCTGAGCTGCAAAAATAATCCCAAATCATCACCCCTCCACCACCGTGCTTGACAATGAGTATGAGGAGTATCTGCGGAAATGCTGTTAATTTTTTTTCCAAACATGGCGCTGGGCATTAAGGCCAAACAACTCCACTTTGGTCTCATCTGTCCATAAGACATTGTTCCAGAGGCCTTGTGCTTTGTTCAAATGCGGTTTTGGGAACCTCTTCCATCAACAGCTTCCACGTTTTTTTCCCCACATCTTGAAGGCTTTTCACTTGTGGATAATCTTTCACTTCAGAACGTTAAACTTCAAATAGTTTGAAAATGGTTTAATAACCCTTTCAAGATTGATGTGCCGCAATAATTGCTTTTCTAAAATCATTGCTTATGCCTTTCCCTCTTGGCATTGTGCACTCCTGAATGCCCCCGACCAACAAATTGCCAAAACTTCTACTTTTATAGGGGTCTAGAAACCTGCTGATGGTCAATTGAGGGATGATGATTAGGAGAACCTGGCTGCAACTTATCCTCTTAAATCCTGTGGAAGCAGTATTGCTTGCACATATTTTTTTTCTTTTTGGTTCCATTTTTGTTAAATAAAAGTAAAATAATGTTGATTGCCTCGGGTTGCATTTGGCTAATACTGACTCCTACTATGATCAAATGATTTTTATTCTGTTTTACCACAAAAACACAGAATTAAAAGAGCGGTACTAACTTTTGAACACGACCGTACTTAAACCAGCCCGTTAAGAAAATCAGAGATCGTTCATTCTGATATTTGATCTGAACATGACATCAAAGTTCCTGTTCTGCAGGCTCTATAAGACTCCATATGCCACTTGTCTGCCAGCTCGTCTCAGGTGTACGTCATGAAACTGGCCAGCATGCTGATTTGAATCATCCATATCCGTGTCTAGTCTTTTTTTCAGGTTGCTTGCACCTAATTTTACTCAAAATTTCTCAAAAAGTAAATACAGGATGTTCGGAAAAAAAGAAAAAAAAACATCCTCAGACGGTGTTTCAGACGGTGTTTCTCTGACCCTCACTCTTTTCCTGTTCTGTCAGAAGCACTTCCTGCTATGTGACAGACGCTCTCATGCGTTGTTGCACTCCATCTGTCAAGCATGGCCAATTTATTCAAAACTCTGCATGCAGTTTATAAGTTTTCCTAAGCACGTGTAAGCCATGTGTTAATCCTCGTACATATGTCTACTTGCATATAAAGTAGACAAGTGTGTGTATACAGCATGTGTGGGGTCCTGCATAAAGGAAGTTGATGCTGGTAAAGGCAGAGAACTAGTTACGTAAGTCGAATTGTGTGTGTGAGAGAGAGATACAGAGATGCTGCTGTCTGAGTAAGTTCTATCTGTGACAGGAAGACGGCGAGGTGTGACAGGAAGAAAAAAACGAAAGAGGCAGAAGAGACGAGTGTGGTGCGTGTGCACTCAGGAATGCAGTACGAGCACTAAAACAACAACAACAAAATGATAGTGGATAGTAGGAGGAAAGAGTGGATATACACAATGGTACAAGGTGAGAGGTATACTGCCTTTTGTTTTTTTAAAAATAATGTGTGTATATGTGTTCATATAGTATATCGAGGGAACTGATGGGTCCTGCGAGGTCATGATGATGTGACCACTTTGCCTTTGTTCCTTCAATAAGCAGGGTTCTTCAAGTTTCCACATTTTTTTAGACTACCGTGCCTATTACAGTACAATTACATTCGATAGCAAATTAGAGCATTTTACGAAACATTGTAAGCTCTGTAAACACACCAGGCATTAAGATTACATGAATTGGCTTATATTCTACTAGCAGCCAGTAGTTCTTATACACCAGTGTTCATTCATTAGTAGGCTTTTTTCGGAGTACATGACTTCACTATCCCCTTTCCAGCTGCACATTATGGGCAAACAAAGGGGAGGACAAAAAAGAGAAGAAAATTGTTGCATATGATTTGTGATCAAATAACCTATGAAAAAAAAAAAAAGATTTTCAACACTAACATAAATTATGCAAAGCTGCGGTTCTCGGATTCAAACAAGCCACAGCTGGGATTTTAGTTGTTTTTTTTGGTTCCTTACTATCAAGAACCTAATGTCGCATCTTCTGCTAGTTCCAGCGACCCTGACTCAGTACAGCAACCGAATGAGACAAGAATATTAACACGAATGAGTGCCGATATGATGTCCGTTAGGTATAGAACGGCCAAATCATTTGAAATTTCTGAAATAAGAAAAACAATAAATGTTGCACCAAAAAAAAGTGTTAATATTATCCGCCTAACGTTTTTCTTGTTAACACCAGCTCTCTTACAATTGTTACATTAACGAAATCATAAATAATCCAAAACGTTTTCCATTGTTCATTAATAATTACGTCTCATGTTGTGGAACGTTCTGCTATATGTTTTAAACCGATTTTTCTACTCCATTTAAACTAAACATACATTAAATGAGAAAATATTTGTAACTGTTGATTGAACTATGAAAAAACTAGAAATGAGAATCGAGATATGTGGTACAACACAAACAAAAAGATGGCTAGCATACCACCAGCTAGCTATGTAACAGAAATTTAGCTACAAACTTTATAATTTATTATTTTTCAGCAAAATTACAGAAAGAGACTTTCACCATAGCCACAGGATAGCTAGTTAGTGATGTCTAAGTCTTGAATTTCATAAAAAATTTTTTTTAAAAAGCCTGACCTAAACTTGCCAAATACAGTATAAAGTTTGAATATTAATGTGAAGAAGAAAATAAGGCAGGTGTTTCTTCAAGTTTCACTGATGTTGTTTCATGTCACTACCCAAATAGTCATAACTGACCGCAATAAGGGAAGACCAAAAGATGACTATGACAACAGATTAAAAACTTCAGCTTACATTACCCAATGTTCAGATTTCGATGTGGTAATCAGCACTGCTGGAAAAACACACAGTGTTTAACTGACCAAAAGTAATGGAACAGGTGGTATTACAGTAAATACCACTTCAGATAGTTTTGCATATCTTTTGCTGGTTATTGAGATCACTGAACTGTAGCATTCTTCTTTGCTATGATTCCTGCAGTGGTTTGTTTTATTTTGAGGCTTTTCTTTTCCATCTCCTCTTCAGAGATGAATGGTGCTCAAATTGGGTTAATATACAGTGTCCAATTTGGCCAAAACATTTCACTTTTATTCCCTTATAAAGTTCTTTCTTGTGTTGGCAGTGTGTTTTGGGTTAATGTTTTACTGCATGATGAAGAAGTTCCACCCAACTAGACTTAAAGTTCCAGACAAAATGTTTCTGCAGACGTCTGAATCCATTCTATTTCTACCATCATGAGTGGAAGCAGCCATGCAAGTCTATACCTCTACCAGGCTTAACTGATGAGATTGTTTTGGATCATGACAGATCCTTGCTTGGGCACTGTGGCTTTTCCATCATTCTGGTAGAGGTTAACCTTAGTTCCACAACTTTTGTAGCTCAGGCCTTGTTTTTACACAAATTCCAATCTGGCTTTCTGACTCTCATTGATGATGAATTGTTTGCATCTTGTGGTATGATCTCTACTGTATATTACTGCTATTTACTGCTTTCTAATGGTGAATAGTGACAACCCCTGCTGAGGTTGTTGGGTGTTTGGGTGTTTCTTTGGGTGCTGCTCTTACAGTGTTTGTTTACAGTGTCTGGGGGACTTAGGTCTTAGTTTTTTTTTTCTTCCTCCCAGCAAACTGTTGCATTGGCTACGTTCAACACTAGTGCAAAGGTTCTGATAAATTTTCCTCTATTCTCAGCATCAAAATGAATCGTTTCTCCCATAGACAGCTCTCTGATCCTAAAGTGGGTTTACCATTTTAATAACAAATGCAGTCTAGACATTCAGGGTTATTGAATGTTTAAACAGTAACTACAACATGCACATCTGGGCAACCAGAAAAACATGCCAATCGCGTGTTCCGGTATTTTTGATCACCTAAAAACGAGTTTTTAGGAAATCAAGATCTACATATCGGGAAAAGAAAAGTACTCATTCTGATCCCATATTCACCTTTTTGATCGTAAACCCAAATGTCTACAGTTTATAGCAAAAAGAAAAGAATTGGCCTTGGTGTTCCAATACTTTTGGATGGTGACTGCATGTGTATTTTTTCAATCGAATTGTTTGGTTCAAAATGTATCTCCCAACTGTTTTGGAACTACTTAGTACCTTAGAAGTAAACTTTCCATTTAGAAACCGCAGGGGGTCAGATGCACCAACCTGTAAGTCACTCGCAGACAAGAGCGAAAGTACAAGCACAGCTGTGAGCCCTGGACCATCTGACACCTGATAATGAATTGACCTTTATGGCCACATTTCACTTGAATCTACAACTAGCCAATACACAAGAAACCTAGAAATAGGGAAACTAGAAATAGTGTCAGGAAACAGATTACATTATTAGATTATTAGATTACATTATAAAAATGTGGAGGGAAACAGCAGTACGTGAGGCTCAGTATAAAAGGGGCAACAGTGAACTGTAAGTTTAAAGGTTTTAAAAAAGCAGATGGATTGATTTTTAGTGTCAAGTGCAAAATGGTGTAACAATAAAAGAAAGAAACAGTTTTAAATTTGAGCAATAAAAAAGCCTTATGCAATGACATTCATTATGTGAATGAGAAGATGGCTTTGATTGTTCCAGTATATTGCCAATATATTACCGTGTTAAAAGCAATATATCACATTATTCAATAATGAAATTTAAGAACATGGCTTTCACATTCATTACCTGAGGGTTATTAAATAGCACTTGATTCAGTTCATTCAATTATTTTTAGATCATGTACCAGCAACATGTACTACTATAAATAAAGTTCAGGAAATTGTGTGAAACTTTTTAATTTTTTGTAATAATGCTGAAATTTTTGATTGTCTTAATGTCACTGATTCTGGGAAATTGATGGTTGAGAATTTCTAATTAAATTTCTAATTAAATTTAATTAAATTTATTCTAAATTAAAGTGTGGGTAAAGAAATGTGTGACACCATTCATACAAATCCACTATCAATCAATAGAGAAATGTGCACAGTAAAGGAAAAACTGATGGTTTTTTTAAAAAAGGAGAAGAAAACAGCAATTTGTTCATTTTAAATCAACAAGAAATATTTAATTATTAAGTGAAATATACTTAGAAAAGAATAATGCAAAGGAAAGAAAAACTCAAATGTATAATATGATAATATAGTGGCAAATAAATCAATTCTTTAAATAATTGCTCGATTTTTTACTCCATCACCCTTATAGTACTGTTTAACAACCAAACGGTCGATTCTGTTCGACTCTGCCAATACTGATAGGATGTCTAGACACCACGTTTTTTTATTGCAGCATCGACTGAAAAAGATGACTATGCTACTGACCAAATTACTTTGATGACCAAAAGTATCACCAGGGTATTTTTATCTGCTCAGTACTGTGGCCTCGGGTCAGACAGTAGTCATGGGGTCGTGCTTATAACGCCAGTTGCTGATCGCTATATTGATAATGACTTGCTCTGCATGAGTGTGGACGTGTATTAAAGAAATGTCGTGCTGTCACCTTAGTAACTTAGTGTTTGCTGACGCATGTGGCTTGTGAGGTTTATGCGGCAGCGTCTGTCTCGGGCTTGAACGTCGAATACGTCTCTCTCCCCTGCTGCGATGCTCTGCATGTGTATGCTATCATTCTGGAGCGGCCAATGCCTGTAGAAGCACAATAAGCCACAGACAGAGAGAGTGCACAGCAATAAAGCAGATCTTTTTTTTTTTTCCTCTATGCAAAATAAAACCAGTAACAAGAACAGACTGTCTCAGTGAGTGTAAAGGAGTGAAGGAGCAGTTCACTTATTTACACTCCAGACACTTGTGTTCTTATCAGGCGCACTATTTTAATTACTTCGATTTTAATAATAAAATTAATAATCAACTGAGACATTTAAATGATTAAAGTTGAATTCTTGAGAGTGACCAACCCTCAAAGTCTATACTTCCAAAAAAGGCTTATTTCTAAAATATGAAATAACTTACCTTACCAAAGGGGGGGGGGTAATAATTTACACTCCTATTATTTGTTATTTGTAGCTTGTAATTTATCATAGCATTATAGTTCAGATAAATAATTTTAAAATACTAATAGGTATTAAATTAGAGTTTAGCATTTCCCAAATCCACACGGATTTAATTTCAATGTGAAATTTTATTCAACTTTCTATGTCTCTTTAACATATAATGCACTTTTTGTCTACTAAGTGTGGTGTAGTGGTTAGCACTGTCACCTTGCACCTCCAGGGCCCGGGTTCAATTCCCGGCCAGACTCGATTCCCGTCTCTGTGTGCATGGAGTTTGCATGTTCTCCCCGTGCTTGGTGGGTTTCCTCC
>JAOTQY010000045.1:1702746-1714002 GCA_026413445.1 Dolichallabes microphthalmus
CTGCTGCCCCCGCGACCCGACCTCGGATAAGCCGGAGAAAATGGATGGATGGATTAGTGTTATCATCATTGGTGTTACCAGGAAGAGAAGTAACACCAGTAATTAAATGTATAAAAATAAATAAATAAAACTGCATTAAGCTTTACTTTTTGTGGATTTGTGAAGCTAAAAAAAGTTAATTATTGCTGTTAAAGAAGTTCTAGGTTTGAAAGAAAAATACATTTTGGGAGGTTTTTATCACCCAAATTCCACCTTTTCTGTAGAATGACCCATTTAGTAATGTTTAAGACGATTTTTTACTTTTAAAATTATTTTATCTATGATTTAAAACACTATCTAAAGTACAGTATACACCAATATAAATCCTCTGGTTGAATGAGCGATACATCTCGGAGACCGGAAGTTGGCGCTGTGTTTCAACCGGAACCGGAAGTGGAGATGCAGTTTCTCGTTGTATGTGCAGCTCTGTGTGTATGTGTCTCCTTGGACGGGATGGAAATGGGTCAGACAGGAAGCCGACGTGCAATTTAAACACATAATCAATGTTTAATCCATTTACAAGGAAAAAAAAATAAATAAATGAATAAAAATGAAACGCGACGTGCGGATTCTGCTGTTAGGGGAACGTAAGTAGTGTTATTCGCTAACCTGGGGCGTTAACACCTTGACTTTTTAGCTATCTAGCTACTTATATATATATATTTTATATATATAATAGGTATATATTTAACATGATTAGATGTAAGTATGGAGGAGTGTATATTATGGGAATCGGTGAGTTTCAGTGTTCATTTTATCAGCCGTTAAAATGCTCGAGCATGAATTCAACTTATTGGCTCGATACCAAATACTTCCCTGTATCCTATTTAAGTGCACTAGAAATCCTGTAGGCTTCTAGCGCCCTACATAGCGCACTTCAAATTCAAATATTTTAGATTTGGGCGTGGATGAAGAGTTAGATTTGTCGTTTTGTTTGTTTCCTTTGGGGGTAAAATCTTAATTTTATTGTAATAATTTATTTAATTACATTTTGCGTAACAAATAGTTTGCAGGAAGGTTTATTTTAGGTTAACCTCTAACTAGCAGGCTAAGTCTGTCATAAATGTGTCAAAACAATACACCTGATTTTATTGTAGCTTTCATTTATTCATCTATCTATTTACACATCTATCCTCCCACTTTTTTATTTTCTTTTTTTTCGCCTCAGCTCAAGGCTGGTAACCGTTAAACTGTACTGTACTGTTCTCAACGATTCCTGCGCGAACTGTTGGGCGTCTCCCAATCCGCGCGCTTTGTGCCAACTAGTGTTTAATCTAGTGTACAGCCGCAGTTAGTTCTCAACACGTTTAGTGTACTACTTAGGGAACTAGAAAGAGGTTTGGGTTGCTGCCCACCTGAGGCGTTTACCTTGGCAGTGTTGACAGAAAACACTCCTCCCTACTACTGTAATTTGTTCTGAAATGTTTGCTCAAGAATTCTTGATTGATTCACCACAAGAGCTCATTAAGTAACTCAGCAGAGTTACTTAATGGTTAAAAATCAAGGCACAGCTGTGTTGTTGAACATTTGATACTGTCTTATCAGTGCTTTCTGTTCAGGCACACCGCCTCTCCCAGTCACTGCTGTGCAGGTGTGAACATGTTACATTAGTTCATTTGTAACTGCGGTGCGAACAAAAATGGCCATACTTGTGATTTGCACAAAAGAAGAGCAGCGTGCAGTGATTCATATTTTATTTGTTGTTGTTTGAGGGTGTATCCAGTGCCAAAGCAGCTATGGAAAGAGCATAAAAAGAAACGTTTGGATATTGGCATAGAAAATCTTAAGCAACTCAAAAGAAGGTGAAAGTTTCTTAAAGAGAATCATTACACGGATTCATCACTACAAGCCTGATAGTAAACGGCAGGGTATGAAACGGAAACATCCTCAATCACAGACCGAGAAAAAGTTAAAAAGTCAACCGTCACCTGGAAAATCCATCAACGCTTAAGTTTTCAGGGATTCTCAAGGGCCAGAAGTATTGGAACATTATCGGGAAAGGGTTCGACAATCAGCAGTGCTCGTTACAGTGAGATGCTCATTGCCCACGCTGTCAACTTCATTTTGAGGTGTTAAAGCGTCCTCCCTATAGTCCTGATCTCACTCACTCCGTCAGACTGTCTGGTGCCCTGAAATGATCCGAACCAGAACAAAGATTCACTACTGATGAAGAAATGAATAAAAGCGGTCCATTTGTGGCTCGCAGTTCAGCATAAAAAATTTTTTTTATTAATGAGGGAACACAAATGCTTGTTGACTGATGAACAAAGTGTATCGATAAACAAGGAGGTTATGTCGAAAGAAAAATATGTATTTGTCTTTTGTTTTCTACAAGTTAATTAAAATGAATTCTACAGCCAGAGTGCAGATAATTTTTGACTCACCCTCAAAACGATCACTCGTCCACTTTATGTTTGTCTCTGTTTCCTCCAGCCAAAGTGGGGAAGACGTCCCTCATCATGACCCTGGTAGGAGAGGAGTTCCCTGAACAGGTGAGCAGTGACCCCTGACCCTGTCCTGGAGTTACTTGACAATATCTAAGCACTGAAAACATTCTTAAGTGTCGTATCCTAAGTCCGTGGATGGATGATATTGATTGACAGGTCCACTACTAATCATGAGAATGATTTCTGGCTCGGGCTTGACTCTGAATCTCGGTGTATCTGGTTAGGTTCCTCTCCGGGCGGAGGAGATCACCATCCCTGCCGACGTGACACCCGAGAAAGTGCCGACGCACATAGTGGACTACTCCGGTAAGCGTGTGTGTTATTACCCAGTGTGTTTTGAGCAGTACAGAGTGGAAGAATGAAGTAGTTACGTGTCATCTTGTGCACAGAGAGCGAGCAGACGGAGGAGGTGCTGCGCAACGAGATAATAAAGGTGAGCGATGCTCAAGTCTTCGTTTTATCGCAGCGCATTGTTTACACAAGGCTTAACTTTCGAGATTCGTCTTCCTTTTAGGCTAATGTGGTGTGTGTGGTTTATGACGTCACGCAAGAAGAAACTATCGACAAGGTGAATTATGCTTCCTCGCTTTTTTAATTTTATTTATTTATTTATTTTTATATATATTTAATGTAGCGATTTTACACTCAATTACATGCCGTCTTTATTTTTCTCAGATACGGACAAAATGGATTCCTCTGGTGAACGGCGAGGCAGAGAAAGGCAGCAAGTAATTCACACACCTGAATTTCACATTTTGTCTGAGTAGCTGTACTCGAACAACAAAAAAATCCGAGGGGGTGGAGTCAGATCAACTCCTCCTACAAGCCCGAGCCTTGACTTCACTATCTCTGACTCGATTTAGGCTCAAGTAGGAGGAGCTACATTTTCTTTTGATTGTGTAAAGCTGCTAGAGCAGGCAATGACTCATTGACGATTGCCGAATGACGTTAAAAGCGCCATACAAATAAAATTTAATTAAGTCATCTCTGGGGAAAAAAACCCAGATAACGTTCTCACATTTTGGCGGGAACCATTTCTCTCGCGTGTATGCAGGATCCCCATCATCCTTGTGGGCAACAAATCTGACCTGCGCTCCGGTAGCTCCATGGAAACCATACTGCCAATCATGAACCAGTTTTCAGAGATCGAGACGTGTGTGGAGGTGAGGGATAATAAAAACACACGCCTACACTTTAACTGTTAATATATCTGGCCTGTAAATTTAACATTTTATAATTTTCACTTTTTACATTCCAGTGCTCGGCTAAGAACCTGAAAAACATCTCGGAGCTTTTCTACTACGCTCAGAAAGCTGTGCTGCACCCGACAGCGCCGCTCTACGATCCCGAGGACAAGCAGGTAGGAAAAAAAATAACTCTGTGACTCAGAATACTGTAAAGCTGCTGTGCAATACGTCGACGTTATTTCACACTGTGTGTATGTGTGTGTAGTTGAAACCGCAATGCGTCCGCGCCCTCAGTCGAATCTTCAGAATATCTGACCAAGACAACGATCGGATCCTCAGCGACGCAGAACTCAACTGCTTTCAGGTAAGAGCGATGGCGATAATGCACGCTATTCAGGAACGATCACAAAGGCAATTTATTAAAAGCGTTTTAATTAATCAGAACAGATTAAATAAATAGTCATGAATGTGCAGAGGTTAAAGTGGAAAGAGTTTGCAGTGTTTTTTTTCTTCCTTTTTTCAGTCTGTAAAAAAAATAAGTCTGTAGTTAACTAAACTTGAAGCAAGTTTCAGTTTTCAGAAGAGTGTGTAAGTGTTGAACACTGCCTGTTGTGGTTGGCGTTTTACACAACTGCTCTAGCATGGTGATTGAATTCTCCTCGTGTGTGTGTGTGTGTGTGTGTGTGTGTGTGTGTGTGTGTGTGTGTGTGTGTGTGTAGAAATCCTGTTTTGGGAACCCGTTGGCTCCTCAGGCTCTAGACGACGTGAAGACAGTCGTGTGGAAGAACACCAGCGACGGCGTCCAGGACAACGGCCTGACTCTTAACGGTGAAACTCACACACACACTAATAGTTAAACTCGTTGAGACTGCACACTCTCAATCCAGTCTAATCGATGTGTTTGTGCATTCTTACATATTGTCCAGGTTTCCTGTTTCTGAACACGCTGTTCATTCAGAGAGGACGTCACGAGACCACGTGGACCATCCTGCGCAAGTTCGGCTATGACGACTCGCTCGAGCTTACCGACGACTACCTCTATCCACCGTGAGTTCCGTGTAATCTGCATCTCCCGCCTCGTCAACGAAACCGTTCCTTCTGAATGATCGTTTCTCTTTGCGTCCTTGTTCCCAGGCTGCGTGTGCCTGTGGGCTGCACCACAGAGCTGAACCATCTTGGGTATCAGTTCCTCCAGCGGCTCTTTGAGAAATACGACGAGGTAAAGATATAAAATGAGCTGCACTTTTATACCTTAGTCTATGCAGGTGTTTGGCTAACAATGTCATGTTCTCTGTAGGATAAGGATTGTGCTCTGTCCCCAGCCGAGCTAAAGAACCTGTTCTCCGTGTTTCCCTACACACCCTGGCCCGAGTCGGTGTACAGTAGCGTCCCGACTACAGAGGACAACTACATCTCTCTACGCGGCTACCTCTGCCAGTGGACGTGAGTGAAGCAGGGGTGTTGTACCATAGCACTAAGGACACGTCCGCCATTACGTCGTTTTTCAGTTCAATTCAGTTTTATTTGTATAAACAATTGTTACTGTCTCAAAGCAGATTTGCACAATCAAAAGAGATTATGGAAGTTTGTATGAAATATGAACGTGTATGAATCAAAATGATCAGATAGTCCCTGATGAGCAAGCCGAGGACGACAGTGGCATGGAAAAACACCCTGATATGGTAATAGGAAGAAACCTTGAGAGGAACCAGACTCAACAAGGAACCCACATTTGGGTGATAACTGACAGCAGGGATTGATGTGCAGTCATACTGTGTGTTAGGAAGATAAGTTAATATGGAGTCCAGTTCGTTATTGGAGGCTCCGATATACTGTAGGAAATTCCAGTACTGAACTATCGAGCGACTGCAGTCACAAGTCCTCAGAGAACAGCTGTCTGCATCAGCCAGGGACCAGACCGTCCTCATGGTAAAGTGGAACCGTCCCCAGTCACCACACGCATCCCAGACAGACCACATGGGGGCGTCCATGTGACGAGATCTCAACCAGAAGAGGGGCACCAGGACGAGTCAGACAGGTCCAGAGGGCAGAGGGGGTCTGGATCACTGGCAGCTCAGGAACAACATGTGAAGCTCGACAGAGAGAGAGATAGAAGAAGAGAGATATCTAACAGTTAGGTATGGTCACAGTCAAACAATGTATAATGTGAATGTATATTTAGTGTAGAGTTCAAGTAGGGACTAACTAAAACATCACAACTAAAAGGGGAGAGCCAGAAGGAAACACAGACATGAGGGCTCCCTGAGATGTAAAGTGACCAATCACTTTACCATCAACAAACCTGAGTGATCAATGAGAGTGGGGAAGACAGCATCTAAACATACCAGTTCACCATAATACTCTACGTCCATGAGTCCCCCTGATCTGCTCCTTTACCTAAGGCAAATCTGTTTACAAAATGCTTGGCTAAATAGATGGGTTTAGCCAGATACTGAGACTGTGTCTGAGTCCTGAACATTAATTCCAAGACTATTCCATAACTTTGGGGCTTTGTAATAAAAAGCTCCGCCCCTGCTGTAGTTTTCATAATACGTGATACTCACAAGCAGCCTGCATCTTTTGATCGAAGTAGGTGTGGTGGATCATAAGACACTAGCAGTTCACTCAGATACTTTGGCGCAAGACCATTTAATGCTTTATACGTCAATAGTGGTATTTTAAAATCAATGCAAAATTTCACAGGAAGCCAATGAAGTGAAGATAACATAGGGGTGATGTGCTCATATCTTCTGACACTAGTGAGGACTCTCGATGGCTGCATTCTGGACTAAGGGAAGCTTGTTTGTGCACCTAGTTAATCAGCCAGACAGTAAGGCGTTACAATAGTCCAACCTAGAGGTGATACAGAAAAACTAGTTCATGCTTGTACATGTATCATTTGGTGACAATATATTTCTTATCTTGACAATATTTCTGAGGTGAAAGAATGCTATCCTTATAATATTACCTACATAAGCTTTAAATGAAGGGCTGGAATCATTGTATAATCACACTTTTACAGTCTTTTACTGTTGCACTTGATGCAACAGAAAGGCCATTTAAAGTTACTATCTGATCAAAAAGCTTTCTTCTACCTGCATGTGGTCCTATGACTAAAACTCCTGTCTTACCAGGATTAAGCAGAAGGAAGTTAAATAACATCCAGTCTTTTATGTCCTTCACACATTGCTGTTTTTTTTCCATCTGGTTTTACTGAAACATATAATTCTGTGTCATCAGCATAACAATGAAAACTAATACCATGGTTACAAATTATGTTGCCCAGAGGAAGCATATAAAGAGAATAAAGCAGTGGGCCTAAAACCGAACCCTGTGGAACACCAAACTCCAATTGAGAAACTTGTGTCCCTGTCACACGTTTTAGTCCATCTCTAATAAATTGGCATCTTTTTTTTGTTTGTTTTGTTAAGGCTGTCGTCGTACCTAGGTGTCCACAGATGTCTTGAGCATCTAGGGTACCTTGGTTATCCCATTCTAATGGAGCAGGACTCTCAGACGTCAGCCATCACAGGTACACACACTCTCACGACACTACACAGAACCCTAATTTTATGCAAAATATATACGAATGTGATTAAAAAATGATCAGCACTCCGGTTATATTGAACCTTTTTTTTCCGCTGATTTCTTTGGCCCCTAATTTAGTCATGCCTAGTTTCCATCATAAGTGCGTTCTCCCATCAAGGCTACTACTACTACCCGTCAGGGAGGGCCGAAGACTCTTAACTCCAAGCCAAGTGACGGCCTGCCAGCCACTTCTTTTTCGAACTGTTCACTTAAATTTGATTGAGTGCGGATCATTTTTCCATCACCCTCCTATTAAGTGATATTTGATTGAGTAACACCCTGTTATCTTTGTCTTGTCTCAGTAAGCAGAGAGAAGTCAGTAGACCTGGAGAAAGGACAAACGCAGCGCTCTGTGTTCCTCTGCAAGGTGATCGGACCGCGCGGGACAGGAAAGACCGCCTTCCTGAAAACCTTTCTTGGTCGAAGCCTCGTGGTGAGGGACCTCTACCGTTATTTCAGCAACGCGTAATTTTCTCTGAAGTGTCATTTTTATTATTTTTTTTAAAAACAACAAAACAAAACGTAATACTATGTTTCAGGGTGATGAGTGCCCCCCCGGTGCCTTCTCTCTGCACACCATCAACACCGTCTTCGTCTCCAACCAGGAAAAATACCTCATCGTGAGTGACGCTTGTACCAGATCTGCTTATAAGAAGCTCAGGTTTAGGTAATGACATGGCGCTTCCTTCTTTTTTTCCTTGTAGCTGGAGGAAGTGGACGTAGAAGTGGAGTTCCTGAAAGCTGCGGATGCGGCGTGTGACGTCGCCTGTCTGATGTACGATGTCAGCGACCCGGACTCGTTCAACTACTGCGCCAGTATTTACAAGGTATACACACACACCTGTAGTGTTTTTTTATTATTATTATTATTATTATTAACACTTGACTTTTAAAGTTTGTTCCTTTTCTCACTTTATGCTATAGCACGTTTATTATAAGCCTTTGCACATTTCTGTGTGAGTGAGCTGTTGCTATGGAAACAGCACTTAAAACGAGTGCATTAATATCAACCTGCCTTCCAGTTAGCAATCATTAACATCATAGGAAACGAATCAATATCAAATCTAAATTCTAAGATAAATAAAGCACAACGTGTAAAAGTGTGTGTCTGATTCCGTATGCAGCAGCACTACATGTCGAGCGGCGTGCCGTGCGTGGTCGTGGGATCCAAAGCCGACCAGCCCGAAGTGAAGCAGCACCACGGAATGAGTCCGGCCGAGTTCTGCTACAAACACCGACTCCCGAAGCCGCTCCTCTTCAGCGCGCTCAACACACACAGCAACACACACATCTACAGCAAGCTCGCCTGGGCCGCCATGTATCCGTATGTTCTCTTTCAATCTCCCTTCTCTCTCTCTCTCGCTCGCTCATTCACACAAACACACACACACACTTTGACTAGGTGCTGTTTGTCTCCAAGGTGTCAAGGAAAAACCCTCTTCTGTATCAAATAGCGAAAAAGCGAAGAATCCCAACACTAGACCAGCATTCCCGTCCAGCACAAAGACGCAGTGTGTTTCAGCTTGGTTTGATTAAAACAAGACACTCCCTAATACTTCCACCCCCCCAATACGTATTCTTGTTAGCTGTGTGAACAAGGTACACGTACAGAACGTATAAACATGCATAGTAGTTTTAGCACAACCTCATCTTAACCTCAAATTATGCCATAAAAAAAACATACAAAAAATTAATCAAATTTGGAAAAATAACTTGTACATGATTCAAAGACATAAAGATTAAAATTAGGAAATTAGAGATTCACATGAAAATGACTAATAAAAAATAACGTATTTGTTGATTATTATTTTTAAATCACAAAATTATGTGACACAAAAAAAGCAAGCTTGTTATACATCTTACTGCAACAGTGAAATCCGCCCTTTGGCATGTTAGGAAGCCGGGGTCAGAGTGCAGCATCAGAAAGGATACAGCGCCCCCTGGAGCATATAGGGTTATGTGCTTTGTTCAAGGATTCGACCGCGGCAGCGTTGACGGGACAGGAATCACAGGGGTGCAGCCGATACGATATTATCACGATACCTTTGTATTCCAATTATCAATTCCAAGAATGACGGTTTTAGAAATATCTTGTTTAAAATTTTTTTTATAAAATATTTAAACAAATGTGATAAATCATTTGCTCGTACCACACAGGACGCTGCCAGGATGTTAATAGATTAGTGAGCACCCCCTGTAGGATAAAAAAAGAAATTAATTAATTAATTAATGAATTAATAAAAATATTTTAAATAAGTCGACATCAGAGTCAGGGTGGCGATCCTATGGTGGAGTATTGCCACACAAATGAATTGTGATCTGTTTATACTGAATAGATTCCCCCACCCCATATTTAATATTCACGTTACGTTTTTGTATTCAGTGATGTGCACAAAGTACAAGTGAGAAAAACAATAAAGCAGCGAGTCCTCTACCATAACCACAAACCCCTGGGGTGCCATTACTTTTGTCCTAACGGCGCGTTGCCCGTTAAACAATTTAAAGGCAGTCGGTCAAGCTGCAGAGACTTCACACCAATATTTATTTATTTATTTGGGATTGTGATTGACGTGTCTTGTGATGTCATTTCCTGTCCCCAGGCACCTGAACGGTTCGGACCTGAACAGCGCGTCCTTTTGGCTGCGTGTGACACTCGGAGCCATCAGCGCCAGCCTGCTGGGATTCGCCGTCTACAGAGCCGTCAGCAGGCACAAATAACCCACACACACACACACACACACACACACTCCGACAGCGTTCTCCTACCAACTGACTGTGTTCAGCTGCTCCTTTTCAGTCTCTCACACACACACACAAGTCAAACATGTGCAGCAGGAGAACGAACCTCTTCACTGATCACATGGAATTTTGTCCTTTTTACCAGTTTGTGTTTGACCTTTTGACCTGAGACACCCCTACACACACCTCAGTGCCAATCATGTGTGTGTAACCGAGAGCTAGAGTTTTATTTGCCATTTATTTATAGTTAGCAGGTGGTTACTATGTCATGGTGAGCAGCACTAAAAAGTATTTACATATCATGAATCATAGTCAGATCTACTTATTATTTTTTTAAACCAGTCTTTTCGCTTTCAAAACCTAAAGAAATCCATTACAGTGTGCTGATTACAGATTATACATAAAAGAAGTAAGCAGATTTTGTTTTTATATCTCATCATATATGCTGGAATTCTACACACACACACAAACATACACACACACACACACACATTTGGAGTGGTCCAACTGCAGTTTCTTTGCTTCATACACACGCCCTGTTATGAAATTGTTAATTAAGATGCATCAAGTATATTTTGTAATAAACTTTTTTTTCCCTCTCTTCACCACGTGAGCATGGAGCGTGTTTTTTTTTTTTTTTTTTTTTTTTCCATCCACATCAACGAACAAAATTCAAACAGAGCAACTGTTTGTTGTGGTCATGCAACATGCGCGCACACACACACACACACACACACACGCGGAAAGAGACAAATGGCGGACAGCTGGGACCCAAGGAATCAAGAAAAATCCTCCTGGCTGTGAGGCCATGTTAGAAACCCAAACAGGAAATGACTTACAGAATCTCTCACATGTGCTGTGTAAATTTATTTTACAATTTTTTAGACAAATGTCAAATTCCAAGGAATCTGCTTTAGGCTTCTAACACCTGCTGTGAAAATGCTGTATTTCTGAATGAAAGCTGTAGTTCTTATGAACTCACGTGACCTGGTGTGAACCATAAGTGATCACGTGCTTATAGGGAGATTTTTTTTTTATATAATAATGAAACACAAACTACGGAAGCGCATTGCATTCACACACAAAAATAAATTTCACGGGACTTATGTCATAATTATGACTTACTATCTCATAATTATGACTTAGTATCTCATTATTATGACATCCTTATCTCATAATTATGACTTATGATCACATATAATTATTAGGGTTCTGAGAAGACAGGGACAATGGAGCAAATATTGGCAAATTTAATT
>JAOTQY010000045.1:1730302-1740316 GCA_026413445.1 Dolichallabes microphthalmus
GTGTGCCCTGCGATGGATTGGCACCCTGTCCAGGGTGTACCCCACCTTGTGCCCTAAGTTTCCTGGGATAGGCTCCAAGCCCCCCCGCGACCCTGTATATACTGTAAGGATAAAGCGGTACAGAAAATGAATGAATAATAAGAAGCATGTGACATCAACCAATATTACTTTTTACCTCTGGATGCTGAAAGGCATGATGGGAAATCTTCACCGACATCTGAATCTTCACCTGACAGCCTGTATCTCAGTTCATGCAGATTTCATTTGTATAGAGTTGTTAACACTAGACACGAGCAATGTCTTTAATTAGGATGGTGTGTGTGTGTGTGTGTGTGTTTTGATTTCCAGACAACGTGCTGAATGACGAGCACTTTGACATGTCAGTCATTCTGAGTCGAAAATTTATCTGCTGCTCCTGAGCCGAACGATCACATGAGCCTCACCAATTAAGGACGTGTGTGTGTGTGTGTGTGTGTGTGTGAGGAACTAGAGCAGGCTGTTGCTGACAGTGTGGGTGCATGCCATATGCGTTTGTGTGTATGTGCGATTTGAGCAAATACTGGTAATTTTGCTGTGATGTCGTGGGTGTGTCCATGCGCACGCCGTCGAGCATGGCACATTAGGATGTGTGTGTGTGTGTATGTGTGTGTGTGTGTTTTGGCGGTTTTGGCGACTGCTGTTTCATTGAGTTGATGAGATTTCTGTTATAGGGAGGAGTGCTGAGCTCAGGCTATTTCTGGCTGTAAAACACAACAGACACACGCATACGCACACGCGAGCACACACACACAGCTAAGTATTGCTGGCATAAGCTCACTAGATAGGGACCAAGTGTTATATGCAGTGGCACGGTTTCTTGCTGCCGTATGACTCCCTACACACCCAAACGCAGAAACATACGTCTCAGGATATTTCACCGAGTAAAATGTGATGACACGTGCTCGTTTCTTTGCTTCGAAAAGCGCTTTGCCGCTAATGTTTTACTATCGCTCATTTCTCAGACCTTAACAGAGAGGTGAAGACTAATTTAGTAACAAATTAAATAGATGATTCTGTGGAGAAATTAAATGGGCATGATTTTCCTCACGAGGCAATCTATTTCATTAGCCAAGATGGCCTTGCTGACTCCTGAGCTTGCTAGTTTTGCTAACGCTAATGTTGCTAACACGTGGTTTTGTCTGAAATCTTTCGTGTAAATCTCCCTCAGACTGCAACCAGTTCTTCGGTGAACAATTACACACACAACACACCTGCTAGTTTAATTTGGGACAGAGTCTGATTTACTGTAACCTATAAACCGTCCTGAACGCTGTAACCTCATGGGGGCGGCCAAGTTGCTTTGCGAGTCGCTATTGCCCCTGATTCACACAAAAGAAAGCTGAGCTTTTAAGCTCGCTCAGAGCACTGAAAGATAGTATGGAAAGATTTAGGAAAGGAAAGATTCTTACAGGAAATACTTTAATTATGTGCTAGCCACATCAGCCTCATTGCTCCAGGGCAACGTGAATGAAGCCAACTTCAGACATTTTGGCTAATCAGTTAAAGTGGAAAACTGTTATTTTTGTTGTAATCTTTTTTTCTTTTCATCTTCCATTTGAAATGGACAGGGTATTGCCTAAAACCTGTACAGTGGTACTTCGGCATACAGACAAATTTTTCTCCTTGACCGCATGATGAGCTGAACTGAACGCCAGCTAAGTTGCGCATACGTCTGGAAGGCGTTCAAAATGTGTTTGAATAATTGAAATGCCAAGCGAAGCATGTTTAAATATTTTTGTTTTGTTTTGTTTTTTTGCATTTTGTGCAAGATTTAATGAAGTCATAGAACCATGCGGTCCAAGTATGTTAGCAAGGACGGCAGCAAGAAGAAAAGAGAGCCACTTTCAGTTTAATTTTGCAGAGAGGAATCACTGTCATGCCTTCTTTACACCTTTCACAAATGTTTTACTGCAGCTAAGAGTCTCTTCACTCTCTTCATGCTTGAAATCTTCTGGAAATCAAGTCCCGGTTTGACTTGAACACCATATATGCTGTGTTAAAATACAATACGGCAATTAATTTTGCGTTTATTATTTTGCACATAGGTGTCCGAAAAGTGCATCAACGTTCCCCTCGCCTTTCCATTCGACTCAGCTTTGCCTGTTGTACCACATTTGCACTGTTGAGTTTCTTGATTATAATTGGTTGATTTGACAAAACTCTCCTTCCAAAATGTCGTCCTTTCTATAATAATAACTTCGCCACATAATCGATTTCAGAAATATATGCAATTGTTAACTTTTTCCTAAGAGGTGCCTTTTATTCATAATTTTTTTAAGTTTTCCGCCACAGAAAAGTCTTCAGGAGTGAGGTGAAAAAAGCGGCTGGTAAAGGATCGGCTGATTATTGCTGCTGTAACATAGTAAACTTGTTTTATAGATGTTCCGCAACATGAAAATTACTTTCCTTGCTATACAGATAAAATGTATGTCTTTCTTTAATAAGTGAAAACTTGTTGGCACTTTGGAATCAGAGGATTAAAGCACTTCAGGATGTGCGGTTATGGGAAAACGATGGGCTTTGATGTGAAAATGGCGTCATATCACAGACATCGTTAATTATTTTTCTTTAACTGCACAGCGTGTCGTGTTCCAGCCTTCCGGAGAGGACCGTCGAACTGAATCCAGTCAAACACATCTGCATAATTGTGTGGCAGGTATAGTCTAATGATGATTAAAGGTGCTGAAACGCCACTGTGCAATGAAAGCGTTTTGACGTGACTGTCTTCTTTCATAAGGTAAATGAAATGAAACACTTTTCCACAGGCTCTCTGAAAGCAGTTTGTATCTGAGATATGAATTTGTAACAAATCTAATACGTACTGTGTAAAACACCTTTTCTCATTATGTCCGGAAACCCAAAGGTTTTATTTAGTCTTAACCTGAAAGAAATGGACTTCTGCAGGATATAATATTCTGCCCTTCAGTTGTATTAATCTAACCGAGCAATCGGTGTTGCCGAAGCGACTTTCAAGCCGAGGTAAATCGTACAACAGGGGCCTAGATTAACGAGTTTGCTTTACTCTGGCATGTATTACATACAGAAGCAGAAATGCCTCAAATTGCGGATTCTTTAAAGTAAGCATGCAAAAAAAACAAAACAAAAAAAAAACAGGCCACAATGGAAACACGATGGAAACATGTTGAGCCACTAG
Organism: Dolichallabes microphthalmus; assembly: GCA_026413445.1. Taxonomy (NCBI): domain Eukaryota; kingdom Metazoa; phylum Chordata; class Actinopteri; order Siluriformes; family Clariidae; genus Dolichallabes; species Dolichallabes microphthalmus. The sequence continues at coordinate 1,733,496 of JAOTQY010000045.1, forward strand.
GATGATTTAATCAATCAAAATGTGGCAGGCCAATATATAAGCTTATCTTACTGGAAAACAAAAAAGAGCATAGGTATAATAAGTATCAGTACAGAGCAATATCATGGTCTCGTCACGTTAAGTATGGTGTAATTAAGAACTAAATGGGCTGTTAAGATTAATACGGACTGACTTTTAAAAAAGTGTTTCTGTTTACACAAGCCCAAATGGTGCTGATTTGGCAATGTGAGCCAAGTTTAGTCTTTATCATTAATCATCCGTCTAGCGTTAGAGGATGTGCATTGTTTAATCGTGGCAATATATCAAATAAACATTTTTCATAGGCTACTAAAATCACACAGTCTGTATCTGGCTTTAAAAGCAACCCATTATGCAAAATTCACTTCTTTAGTCATTTTCAGTCATTCAGACAGGTCTCCTGTGTACCGACACAAAACATGAAGAAAAAAAAAAATCCCTGATTTTCCCCTAACTTTGCCATTTTTCATTTGTTTTCCCCCCCGCTTATGTGACTTCATATAAGAAGATATTCCTACTTCAGCTTATTGCTCATCTCTACTATCCTCTGGAGGGGTGTCGCTCAGCAGTAGCACATGTACAATGTACAAAGACATGACACATTTGAAGAGAAGTAAAATAAAGTTTTCTGTATGAAAATGTCCACTATCTGAAAAGATTTTCATCTGGTGCATTAACACACACTTTGAGGGAGCTCAGAGGCCTGGGTTAACTTGTTAAATTAACTACGCAACCTATGGGAAAACTATTGAGAAATTACTTTTTTTTTTTTTGCACCACTTATTATATACGATCGTTTCGAAGTTAATCATGAGAAGTAGCAGTTTATGATTTAAGCTCTAACACTAAAATGTTTCTTAGTTAATAATCCAGAAGCAGGTCTTCTTCTTCTGTAGACCTTTCCATAAATAATAGTAGTAGGTGAATAGAAAAGCATTTTATATCACTGGCGGACATTTTGTTAAGAAGTAAAAAAAAAAAAAAGCCAGTAATAAATCAAAAGCAGTAGATGTTCAATACCTGACACATCCACACGCCAAGGGCTGAGAACTGAGAGAACTGAAAAGCCAAAAAAGCCCTAATATAACAAAAGCAAGCTACATGAAAAAGAGAGGAAAGTAGAAACAGCGAACCTTGAGAAATTGACTTGACTTGTGATACGATTAGACATTTACTGATTTTTTTTTTTTACCTCTTTGCTCATCATTTAGCTCTTAAATCAGTTTCAAGCATAAGCTAGAAATCAAACGTGCCAAATGTTGTTGTCTAGCATTGGACATTAAGCTCATTCTTATGATTTTTAAAACGTACTTTTTAAGTCAATTTGTACTTTCAAATTGACTTAACCTCCCACAATATCACGTTTCTTTCCATTTTTTTTCCTCTTGATCTTCTGGAAATTTAGGCGATGCAGCATTTTGTTGAACATGTGAGTTTTCATGGGGTGAATCTGACAAGTGAACTTCACAAGTGAAGAGGTGCTCACTCACTCACTCACTGCTTTATCATGTATACTCAGGAGGCTTAGGGCACAAGCCGGGGTACACCTTGGACCGGGTACCAATCCATCACAGGGCACACACACACCTACACTCACTCACACACTACGGGCAATTTGGGAACTCCAGTTTGCCTATTCTGCATGTCTTTAAACTGTGGGAGGAAACTGTTATCTTACAAGTTATCTGTTTTCAGAAGACAATCAAAGAACACACATATCTGTCTGTGGGAACTGTCCACACACTCATTCACCAACACCACTTACTCATTACAGTTATTGCATCCCCTGTACAGTCTCGGTCTTGCTCGAAGCCATTTCCACTTGTTTAGGCCATTGGAGGAGTTCCTGGGAGGCCAGCGTTTCATACACAAATTAGGCAGTCTAATCATGGCTCTGGTTTACTGAGAAAACTTTCTACCTTGATGGTATTCAAGCACTAGCGAAACACTGGGATAAATGCAGTGGACTTGAGAAATAAAGGGAGTTTTTACTCTGTATCGTGTTATTCTGCACAATTAAAAGTCCCGGTTTAACTTGAACGTCTCTTATAAAAGAATTTTTTTTAAACCTTGTGAAAGTTGTGAAAAAGTTATATTCCTTTACATTGAAATACAAATGTATTAAACGTTTGTCTTACATATATTTTATGTAATATCATTAAACCAGAAAGTTCTATGTTTTATGTGCCGCTGATGCAGTATATGATCAGCTGATTAGATAACAGCCAGGGTACAGGTGTTCCTAATAAAGTGGCCAGTGAGTGGAACACAGCAATCACCACAACTATAATCATGTGTAAATGATATACTCATCCATTATAGCGATTAAGGAAGGAAAGACTGTCTTTCTTCAATGTTAAGTCATTTCCATGGTAAAAAAAAGAAAAAAAGAAAAGTGTCTCATATACAGAGTTCTAAATGCACCGAAATCATGCTATCCAAAATCATTAATGCTAACAGCGGCAGAGCCCATATTGTGTTTACATGCTGGAGGGTGTCTGCGTGTAACACCAGGGCCATCAATGAAGAATCCATCGGTCTGTTAATGAAAAGGCTGAAGCAGTTAAACTACAGAGTTCTCTCTCGGCTGTGTTCCAGATCGCTGTTGACTTCTCCTCACGACTCTGAACTCCAAATCGTCTGTGTCAGGCAAGTCCCACTCACAGCGCTGGTAGGGAGAGTGTGTAATACGGGGCAGATATTTCGACAAGAACACACTCGACCATGGCAACAAGCACGGTGTAGTTTTAAAGAGAGTTTCCTTGACGATTCACACGCGGTTTTGTCGCGTTAGCTTGGTCAAGTCTGATCTCAGATAGCACACAACATGCAACATGATTTGTACGATGGCCTAATATTCATCATACGGACGTTTTTTTTCCAACATACACATTAACTCGCTCCATCTTTATGGTTTGCTTTGTCTTTGATTCTCATCTCCCCCTAGTGGACAATAGAGGTAGCTGCTACGTCCTCGACTCACACATCAAGTTTAACCTTCGACGCTAAGTTAAAAATATGCTGCCGTTTCCTGGTTCAGTAGTAAAATGTGCAATGAATCCCGGCCAACAAAATATCCACCATGGAACCGCTTTTATTTTCACTGTGTCATAGTTCTTCATAGAAATGAATTGCAAATTATATATTTTAAAAAGCTACCGGGGAGCAGTTAAGACATCCAGCGTATCTCTAACTACTTCCCACTAGCTTTTACTGTTTATTATCATGTTTAATGCAAGTAAATATTCCCAGATTCATCCTTCCCTGCCGACAGCGGCTAATTAGCTAAAGTGTTGCTGTACAGTAAGTCAGCAGATTCATAACAGAGTTCATCTTAAATCGGCGAGTCGCTTGTCGTCTAACCTACACCGCGTGTTTGACATTATGAGCTGATAATGCACCTTTGATCTAATTTGCGTGTAAGCACGTGTGAGAGTGTAAGAGCGTTTGTGCTGGTATGTGAGCGCGGACGCACCATCTGTGCAGAGAAGGTGTTATGAAGAGAAATGAGCCATCTCTTGACCCAGAATTCTTTGCCAGGAAAGTGGAAAGTCTCTGATGACGAAGCGCGAGTGCCAATAATTAAACGGCGCCACGACTTCCCTAAACACATTGCGCTAATATGCTTCATGCCACAGCTTCTCCTGCTTAGACCAGTCTTATATTGCCGTATAATGCTCCAAAAAAATGTTTTTTTTAAACCATATTTTTTAAATCTTATTTTTCTTTCTTAAGATCTTTTATAATTTATTTATTTATTTTTACATTACATGATTACTATTTCACATTGCCTTGCTAGCTTCCCTGACTAACAAGCTAACAACGTGACGGTAAAAAAATAACTAACGAATTGGTTGCATAAAACCCAAAATCATGTTAAAAATATCTATAATGCTGTAATCTCATTACTATAATTGTGCTCAGTTAATAATTTGATTCATGAATAAAGTCAAGTTTTTCAGAGGAAAATTGTTTTGCTCAATCAGCATAACAATATCTAATCATGCATCCTTTATGTAAAAGAGGGCGGATAGCAGATCCAGGAGACTCAGAAGGAATTAGCCAGTAATCATTGGTACTTAAACTTAATATTAGTGACAGGTGTTGATATACTGTATTACTATTTATTTGTTCTACTCCCGCTTAGTTGCTGAACTGTCTTGTGCAGTGAACTCATATGCCTTCTCTATCTCTATGTCTCATGTTAAACTATACTCGAGCTAGCTCTTAAAATCCGCGCAGGGGATTCCATCCTGTAAGAAAGCCAGCGCAAGTCCGTACCGTGTTCACAGATCTCCCCTAGTATTAAGCGCAACCATGGAAACAGCAGATAGTTTAGGGGTATTCGAGCAGAAGCGGTCGGTCGTGTCTCAGCGTCTTCGGCAGCGTTCTGTCATGGTGGTTGAGGTGAGTGTCAGCAAGAACCGGGGGGTTTAAAAGAGTTATCATCAGTCCCTTTTTCCTCTGATTCATTCATTCTTTGACTTGAGCCGTCCCTCGTTCTTCTCTACAATCAGACTGTCTTCAGTCAGCTGCCGTGAGTCATCCGATCCCATTTTACTCAAACCTTTTCTTTTGTTGCTAATTTTTTTAACCCATCCACCTCTTTTTTTCTCTCTCTTTCTCTCGTTCAGGCTCTACCTTAATGGGTGACACGTTGGTCGCCTGTAACCATGGCGACACTGCAGCATGTCTGCGTCGAATCAGTAATTTTTTTTTTCATTCCTCTTTCTTTCCGCCATCGCCCTCTGCTCTCATCTGGTACACTCCATCACCTCCGTGGCCTCTAGCTCTTTCTCTTTTGCTCAGATTTCCTTTATTTCGTTTCGGTGGCACTTTGTGCACGTCTCCTCCACCCATCCATATGACTCTTTGTAGCCACTCCCCTCTATCTTGGTCTCAGTTCACAACCTCATGGTGAAAGTGTCTCTCTTTCTTTCTCCCTTTCTCTTGTGCTCTCTCGCTCTCACTCTCATACACACACTGGGGGGGGGGGATTAAATACATTCTCAGGAAGAGCCCCAAGCATTTAGGGATGCAGGTTTGAGTATTGTGTGTTTCGAAATGCTTTTCTGCTCACCTCGGGTGTAAAGAGTGCTTGCTTGAGTCACTGTCAGCTCGAACCAGTCTGACCAACCGTTTTACTTCTCCCACTAACACAGCAAGCTCGCGCCAGACACCAGAGCTGAGAGCGCAGCGTGGAGGCAGACACATCCTTACCGTGTAATGTGTGCGAACATCACTGTCTCACACACACACATGCTTGTCTTTCTTTGTGTGTGTGTGCGTGTGTGTGGTTGGATCTGCCTGCGTCTGTCTGACTCTTGTAAACAAACATTCGTAAGCATGCAGTGTGGTGGAGGAGACTGGGAGAATTAAAACTCAGCTTATGCACAATTAAACTGCTCCAGATTCTCTCTCTCTCTCTGCCTCTCTCTCCCACACACATCCACACATAAACACACACTTTATGAATTTAAAGAATAAACAAGACAATTAAATCATAGGTTACTGGTGTTGCATTACAACACAGCCTCTATAGTTGGCTGTGTAAAGAGAGAGAGAGATTGGACTGGAGTTATATAAAAAGCCTATATAATGTATGTATTATACAGTGTGTGTGTGTGTGTGGCATTTGAGCCTGCACTAGTTTTTATTTCTTTCTTTATATTTTACTGTATGTTTCTCCATTCTTTTTCTTTCTTTCTTTACTTTTTTCTTTCTGTTCATGTTAGTTTCTTTGTCCATTCTCACTTTCATTTATTGTGTTCCTAGTTCTTCCCTCCCTCCCTTTTTTTCCTGTCCATTATTACTTTCCTACATTTATTCTTTGTCATTTACATTTTCTTACTTTCTTTCTTTCTTTCTTCATTTCTTTCCACTTTATGTTACTTTATCCATTAATTCTATGGATATTAATTCTTTCTTTCTTTCTTTTTCTCTCTCTTTCTTTCTTTGTAATGATGCACTAGTGCATGTTTTCTGTTTTTTATTTCAATCTACTTTATTAGATCTATGTGATTAGAGAAGTACAGTAGTGATGCTCCTAGCTTAGCTGGCTTATTCTGTGTTCTTTCAAAATAATATAATTTACTCCTTAATTTTTTTTGTAATAAGCTCCTGTAATAAGTTTTTTCTTCTGTTTATTCCCCCAATAAGTACTGGTTTAGGCTGATTCCACTAAGACTTAGGCTTGGTCTAGCTGCTGTTGCTTTATTCTAGTTTGCGCAGCACTTTACCTCAGAGGAGTTCAGTTGGAGAGGAGTTAGTACCAGCTAGAACTGGACTGAACCAGCTGACACTGGTTACTGTTTAAACTCAAGAAGCAGACAGGACATAGCTGAACTAGTTAGCTAGATAAAGAGGTTCATTGTTGTTATTGTGAAACACTTTGTGGCTTTTGTTACTTAAAAAATTAATAAAAATATTACTTATTTTCATTTGATTTAAAAATAGTAAAATAAAAATGCACAGTTTACTTTTTTCCTCAGTTTGATAAAGTAGCTTCAGTTTAGCTAGCTAGCTACTTAATTCGAAAGGTAGTTTGACTGTAGTTATGTAGCTGCTTTAGCTACTTTAATCCACTATCTGTTTCTTGATCTAACTTATCTTCTCTATATAAATGTGTGTGTGTATAGCTGGACCCCGAGCAGACTGGTTTTATTGCGGTGGAGAACTTCACCAGTCTGGCGGAGCAGCATGAGCTGCAGCTGGACCCCAACAAGCTGGACATGCTGCTGGCCCTTGTTCAGAGCGACCAGCACGGCCACGTCTGCTACCAGGAGCTCATCGAGCTGGTGAGA
>JAOTQY010000045.1:1794181-1807081 GCA_026413445.1 Dolichallabes microphthalmus
TTATATATTATACCACATCAGTGCTGAAAATATAAACTAATTCACACACACACACACACACACACACACACACACACACACACACACACACATATATATATATTCAGTTTAGCTTTTGTAATTAATATCTATTGGTGACGGCGTGTGTTTACATTGAACACGTATCTTATTAGTAGATTATTAAATCCGTCACATAACTTTCATAACTTCACTTTTACGCAACATTTTCATTTCACGTGTGGTGCAGGTCAACCTTAGGGCAGATATCTCTAACGCCATGGTTTGGGGGAAGCTGTGACAAAATCTGGCTGGACAGACATACAGACATACAAAATGTTTATCTGAGACTGGTTTTGTGTCCTCCAATATATCGTTGAATAAGCGAGTTCTGACCAATGTACAGACAAACCTTTTCTTTTATTTATATAGATATGAAGGAACTCAATGCTGAAATTGAATAATCAGATTATAAATAAATAAACACAGCATTTGTTTTTGGTATTCTTTAAACCGAAATCCTGATCAGATTTTAATTATTATTATTTTTTTTTAGGAATTTCGGCAGATTTCAGGAAATTACATAAGACTGAAAAGTGATGTAAGATTAGAACTTGAGTTTATGATTCACACACTGATTGACTCTTTTTGCTTCTGAACAGGTGACAAGAAAAGAAAATGAACCACACACATCTGGCCGCGACTCGTTCACTCAGGTAAAGTCTATTCAGGGTCTTACACACACTAAATCCATTTGATTCGGTATTCTGCACATCAATCGTTCAAACCTGTCCAATCAGAGAGCTGGGGGGGGGCGGAGCATGCTTCGCATTACGTCATTCAGTAATATAAATATGGGGGGGTGGACACAGTTGCTTTCTAAGCGACGTTCCGTGTTTTGGGTCGACGGATATATTGAAACATACATGTAAGTCATGTTTTAAGGTGTTTTTCGTGAAGGTGAAGCGGTCATGTTGAACTTTTGAAAGGATAAACGGGATATTCCGGATCGTTGTTAAAGATGGTTTCAGCACTACAGAGTGGGTTTGTTGTGGAGAAGCGGCGGTGTTTCGGAGCGGGCATTTGGCTGCGCGAGACAGCGCCAGCAACAAGCCGATTTAGGTTGAGGTTTTGCGATTTGATTGTATAGGTCGCCTTATTAGACGTTTCTAAATCCTTATTCGTTAAATTTATTTCTCTTACTACTGAATGTGAGTGAGTTTCTTTGTTTGGCGGTTTTTTTTACCGCTTCTTTTAAATTGAACAAAGGAAGGCGGCTGTAGTTATGAGTAGGCGCCATATTGGTTACAGACGTGTGTGTTGAACATCGCGTAATGGTGGACACGGTGGGTTTTAATAATATTGTACCGAAACGACCATGTTATACACTTTTTCAAAACGTTCTGTTTTACGGTGTTCGATTTATTTATACTTATTGGCACGGTCAAGTGTCTTAAGCAGATTATAAAAACCATTGGTTTAAACACGAGGAGGAAAAACGATCTGTTATTACACATCGCGCGCGCTACTTTCCCACTCTTCATCTAGTAGTATTCACTGGCGCATCCTTCTTAACTCTGATTGGCTGCCTGATTCTGAATCTAGCGCTTTGATTGGTTAGTTCAGCTGTCGGTTCACTTGGTTCGCGTTTCCTTTGGGGCGGGATTTATAGGATGCAGACGAAGGAACGGAAAACGCGGGTTTATTTTGAATATAAAACTGGATAATCTTAACTCGTGTGTATTTTCATTTATGTAATATAAATTTCGTCCCCTGCTAAAATAAAATGATTGTCTCGATCGATGTCAGTTTATGTAATCTAAAAGCTGTTTTTTTAAGTATATAAAGGAAGAGATGTATAATTATGAACCTTCTTGCCTATACAGTTGAGAGGAATACTCTACGAGTGCAATGGCACGTACCAAGCAGACCGCACGTAAATCCACCGGAGGCAAAGCCCCAAGGAAGCAGCTGGCCACCAAAGCTGCCCGTAAAAGTGCGCCCTCTACTGGCGGAGTGAAGAAGCCTCACAGATACCGGTAAGCCTCCAAGCCTGTGGCTTCCTGATTTTGCTAATCAGCCCAAGGGTGGTTTGTGTGTGTGCTTAAAGTGTTGATTCTTACAACTGATTCACGGTTCTCATGTCCCTCCAGTCCTGGTACTGTGGCTCTGCGAGAGATCCGTCGTTACCAGAAGTCCACCGAGCTGCTGATCCGCAAGCTGCCCTTCCAGCGCCTGGTGAGGGAAATCGCTCAGGACTTCAAGACGGATCTCCGGTTCCAGAGCGCCGCTATCGGAGCCCTGCAGGTCAGTTTGGGAGCCATTACTTTGTACACACTTGGACATGGCTGTGAGATGGTAATGTACATGTGGTCAAGTAATTTGATATCACAGATCAGCATTTGACCTGATTTTATAATCGTCTGAAGTTATTCATGGTGGCCATGTAGGTTAAACAAAACAAACAAGTTTGATCTAAACTATAAGAAATCTTAAATTGAAATCCCTTGCTGTTTTGAGATGCTAACCAGTAATGTGCATCCTGCATCTACCACTTTTTACAAAGATGTGGCAATTGTATTAAATACTTGCTAATGCTAACTCCATTTTAACATTCTTGTTTTCTCACAGGAGGCAAGTGAGGCATACCTGGTGGGTCTCTTTGAGGACACGAACCTGTGTGCGATCCACGCCAAGCGTGTCACCATCATGCCCAAAGACATCCAGCTGGCCCGGAGAATCCGTGGCGAGCGTGCTTAAAATTGCTCTGTTTATCTGTATTTTTTAATGTTTGATTTTTTGGGGCGGAGGATGGGAGTGTTCGGGGAGGGTTCTTACACTCAACTACATGCTTGTTCTAGTTTTTAAGCTTAATTTTGTACTATTTTTGTGTGGTGTGCATTATTTTTAAGTAGTGATGGGAGGGGTGGTATTGTAATTCTTGGGCGTTGCAGTAGGGGGTGGTGTCAGAACATTCCGGGAGCTCCTCTCAGGGTTTTAAAGTTTGTATTTTAGACTTTGGTATACCTCTCTACCTGTGCGCTCTAGTATGCATGCTACATGGTGATTAATTTTTTTTTCTCCCCATTTTTATTTTATTTTTTTAATCCTTCATTGTGGCCATCTGGTTGTAAATAAACTTTCCACTACCTCATCGTGTGTTTGTCCTTGTGCAAACTTAGCCACAACTTCCTGCAGGTTAAATGACTAGTTCACGAAGGTTCAAAGATTAGTTCTTTTCTTTTTTTTCTTTGGATGCACAGTAATTTTAAAACGGCTCCCTGATAAATGTTAAGTCAATAAGAATGTCCTGACAGATGCAGTTTCTAACTGTAAGGAGAATGGCATGTGGCTCATCCTAATTATCCGTTCATACCTTGTGCTAGATGGTTCCCCCCCCCCCCCCCCCCCCCCCCCCCCTTTTTTTTTTTTTTTCCCCCTAATACAGCAACAACTAGAACAGTTCTACAAATATATTCTTGTTAAACTATGTACAGCTATCACCAAGTTGAGAGTGACAATTTTCCTGAAGTCTGCTGCTTTGGTGTTTTTTGGATCTTTTTATCAGATGTTACTCTGGTATACTGAAGTATAGTCAAACATTTCATATGTGAGAATTTTTTTAAATTGACCATTACTTTAAGTTTATGCAAAGAGTCAATATTTGCGGTGTTGCTTCTTTTTCAAGCCCTGGAATTCATCCTGGCATACCTGTAAGTCCTGACTGATGGAGCCCATTTTTACATAAGCGATGCTTGGAGTTCGTCAGAATTTGTGGGTCTTCATTTGTCCACCTGCCTCTTGAGGACTCTCAATGGGATTAAGGTCTGGGGGGGGGGAGGTTCCCTGGCCATGGACTAAAAATTTGATCTTTTGTTCCCTGAGCCACTTTATTATTTTTGTTTTAAGGCAAGGTGCTTCATTCAAAGTAGTACCATTTTAAAGAAATAAACAAATATTTACACAGTACAGTGTATAAACAAACAGTACTTAAACCTTCAATTAAATCAAATTACACTAGATATGTTGCACAGTTAAAGATGCTATTGCACAAATGTAGGATATTGTGCGGTAGCTATATTTAAGATATTAATGATAATGTAAAAAAAAAAACGGTATTGTAATAACAGTATAGTTCACCAAAGTATATCACAGTACTAATGACTGTGCGGTGAGTGGTTCACTGCGAGCAGCTGTGATTGTACAGTCTAATAGCAGCAGTGAGAAAAGACCTTCGATATCTCTCCTTCAGACACTTGTATGTAACAGTCTGGTGATAGTAAAAAGTGTTTGTGCCTGTGGAAGTCCACCACCAGTTCTTGGGTCTTCACCGCATTTATCTGGACGAATTTTCAGTCCACAGTGTAGATGGTGAAGAGGGACGGAGCCAGGACCGATCCCTGTGGGGCTTCGGTGTTTGAGACAATTATGTCAGACTCAGCCTCAAGTCCTCACATGCTGTGGTCGGTTCATGAGGTAATCTAGTATCCATGAAGACAGATGATGGTCCACTCCCATATACTCACGTTTATACATCAGAGGCAGGTTGGATGGTGTTAAATGCACTAGAGAAGTCAAAGAACATGACTCTCACAGTGCTCCCAGCCTTTTCCAGGAGCGAAAAAGCCCTATTCAGGAGGGGGATGAGAGTGTCTTCCACTCCAATGCTGGGCTGACATGCAAACTGAAGTGGGTGCATCGATGGGCTCCCCAGAGGTCGGAGATGCGCAAGCAGGTGTGAGGTCAATGCGGCACCTTCCCCAGCTTCAGGCTTAGTTCAAACATTTACAACAATATGCCGCACAACTGGTCTGCACAGGTCTTAAGAAGACTGGAGTTTTTGGTGGCATTGTTCACCAAAAAGGATGCAGAGGATAGGGTTAGATGGAGGCAGATGATTCGCTGTGGCGACCCCTGAAAGGGAACAGCCGAAAGAGAAAGAAGAAGTTCACCACCAAACTGTTTTTGGAGGGTTGGGAGAAGTTGCTCTCGGAGGATGTTTTTTTGGATTTTTCCTCCAATTTTAGAAATTTTTAGGGGGCTCCACATTAAGGCTACTATTACCACTCAGTCGGGAGGGCCAAATGCTATCACATGTTTCCTCCGAACCATGTGACGCCAGCCAACCGCATCTTTCCAAACTGCTCCATTGGGCGCGGCGAAACACACAGCGCTAGCCGCTCCTTCCGCTTACGTGAGCTCACAGACGCCGCTGATTGGCTGTAGAGCCGTGATTGATGTGGGAGCACCAAGTACCTCTCATCCCTCCCCTCTGAGAGAGCTCGGCCAATCAGCTCTTTCTAGACCTCCAGCTGCGAGAGGTTACAGCGTCACCAGGGAATCAAACTCATGATCTCCAGATGATAGGGCGAGCACTTTACCACTGCGCCACTCGGGGGCACACACATGAATGGTCTCAGGATGCTTTACTGTTGACAGGACACAGGAGTTATTACATGCACACACACACCAGTTTACCGATAGACTATCACTCAGCCAAGCTCCTCACATGCGCGCGGGTGAGTCTCTACTGGTGGTGTGTGTGAAAGTCGTCCCACACAAGCACAAAATAGAAGATGCTTTACGCACACAGTGTTATAGTAAATGACACGTGCATTGAGACCGAGCATGGGAGATGATTACCCACAATTCCGCAGCATGAGAGAGAGCAGAAGCATTGGCTCAGTTGTGATCATGTGTTGCCCTGCGTCAAAACAAGAAGTGCATGCGCGCTACATAAATATCAAAACTCGCTCATTTATCAAGTCAAAATTTATTACAAAAATTTGTCCATCTTGTGGGACACTTGCAAACCGCGTTACTCACGGTCTGAGGTTCCACTGTAAAAACCTGACTCTATATTTGATATTTAACATGGGTCGGACGTTAGAGTAATGTTTCCTGGTTGCAATAAGCTAAGCTGTGCATTTTGAACCTTTGCTTTAATTTTGACTTTTTAAAATCAGTTTTGTGTATGAATCCAGACTTTTGATTCCAGGTTGTGTTTATGACACACGGACATATTAAAATGAAGAGTTACCTCAATTTCTTTTCAGTCTGTAAACATATTTAATATATTATTAATGGAGGGAACCCACCCAGCATGGGGCGAACACACAGAGGCAGGAACAAACACCATTTTTTTTATAGCTATTTATATTTACATACAATTTTGTGGAACGTCTATGAAACCCAATACCGTAACTCAATCTTGAATAAACATCTCCTTACATAATGGAATTATTATTATTATAATCTGAACTATTCCAAAGGTACATCTTTAAAGGTTAGCACATGACTCAGCGTTTCTTTTAGCTCTGCGAGGTCCATTTGTTTATTTCATACAGTGTCAGAAACCACATACTGAACAGCATGGCAGTTTTTGGCGAGTGTGTGATGAAGACATGTCGCTTGCACCGTGTTACACTGGGAGATACAACATTCAGCCAATATAAAAAATGGTGTATTTTGGCTTAACAAGACAGGTTCCACAATGTTGGAAGATGATCGAGATGCTGAAGCAATGACATCACAATCATACTATGTATAAAATAAACGTCCACATAATATTAACTCGTGTTCATTTTGAACCACCATCAGGTTCTTTCTCGAGTTCCTCTGCGTCCTCCTCGTCCGTGCTCAGTAACTCGGGTAAATGTTCATACAGCTGTTTCTCCAGAGCGCTGTCGATGTCCGACTCCTGCCGGAAGACGCACCAGAGCAGGAAGCCGACGGTGAGGACGCTGAGGGGCAGGACCTGCCACCACGGCCGCTGGAACCTGCTGCCCATCGAGCGCTCCACCTTCCAAGTCCGGTGGCTGGCTTTACTCGTGGAGAACTTGACGGGCTGAGAGACGTTCTCCTCACCATCACCGCTGCCGGGAGCGCCACGGGATTTGGCGCAGAGGTGTGACGTGAGAGACAAAGATCGTGTAGCGCATGGCCTGAAGGGGAGGAAAGCATAAACTCATCATCAGGTTTATTGTGGAAGAGCGGATGAGTCATTGTACAGAAAAGGTGGATTTTGGGTGATAAAAATCTCCTGAAATGTTTAGATGACAAGTCTCACTGCCATGTATGATGAAAGTGACAAGACATTTGCTTTAACTTGTCCTTAAAAAAAAAAATGCTACAATTAACTATTGAATATTAAAGTAAGAAAATGTATTTCATGATTGAAAGTCCATACTATATTTTCTAAACATGTACAAGTAATGTGTCTGTTATGTTCATTTAAATGATTCTGGCATCAGTAAAACTAAGTGACAGTACTATTTTTGTAAAATAACCCAGGCAGACGAAAATGCACACACACACACACACTCTAGTGTTATTGTATATAGTTTTTTATCTCTCTTTTCCTTCCCTCCTTAATTCATTTCCCTTGTTGTATGTTTTAATACTGATTTGTGTTTTGAATCCTTAACACCAACTAATGAATTTATAGATTCTGTTCAAAGACTCCAAACAATGTATTATATGTATTCATATTCAGGTTTATAACTATTAAAAAAAAAAAAAACAAAGAATGAAAGAAAATAACTTCTGTATTTGCTCTTCACATTTCCTTTTGGCAAATACAACAATATTGGTGCTAATTATAATTATAATGTTATAAATATAATACAGAAAACGTGTGTATGCCAAAAAAGCTACTTCAGATGTTTATGGAATATGGAAGTGACCAATCTTGCTTCCCTAAAAATTTCAAGTTGCTAACTTTAGGCGTTTCAGAGAGATGATTTTATATATGCCCAAGAAATGGCCATTTTTTCAGTGTTATATTGTCTCGCTTGAAACAATAATCATTTAAAATGCTAATTATTAAAATTTCTTTATGAATATTGACAATAAAATTGCTGTGAGCTTCTAGTAGCATATGAATAGCATATAAAATTGTTGCTTAATGCATTCTGTACAAAATTCAATATTCCAAAAAAACTAAACTAATGGTATTCTCCGTAACGATGTCAAACTCATGGCTTTTCATGTGAAATCTAAATTGACCAAGTTTAATCTGAATGACAGTTGAGATCATTGAAGGTTTGAATTTAAAAATGTTACAGACATGAAAGGACATAAAATTGTATTTCTTTTTATCTGATAAAAATATAAATGTGTAAACCTGTTTACAAAAAATGAAGCATGGATCGGGAGATTATTATGTAAAATGGTGTTATATAATCCTACCTAAAAATTCACTTTTTCACAGAGATCAGACACTTTTTAGCAGCAATACCATTTTTTGGGCGATTGTGTTCTAGTTCACTTAATTTTCAAATGTTTGCAGATGCTGGTTATGTGCATAAACACTTCCATTAAACAGTGTATTCTCAAACACACAAACACGACTGTCACAGATGAGTGCAACATTACTTGCAGCTGTACTGCAAGTTATATTAAGGGTACTTCTATTTGCTACACACAGTTTGTCCACTAGAGGTCAGTATAATGAGTTCTTAAATGAAACTTGATGAAATGAACCGTTTGGTGAAACTCTCGGCTGGACACCTGAGTGCGGCTTCACCTCACCATCACTACCCGGAAGGGATTTAGGATGCAGTGAGCTTACTGAGCTAAATCCTTATTTTTTTTTTTAAATATAAAAGCTAGGTTAATGATCATATTAATAATTAAAATTTCACTCACCTCACAACAGCCGACTTGAACAGTCCAGGACTTACAGAATAGTGCAGTAAGTGCTTAAACACACACCGTCCTGATGTGGACATGTCTCTGTCTCTCTCTCTCACATTGAGCAAGTGACCGGGCAACAAACACATGCTGTGCCACTTCGTAATGCGTCCGGAGAGAACTGACTAACACTAGCGTTCCGGTTTACTTTTGTAATTATTATTTCGAATTATAAAACAAGAATGATATTAATAAGTATAACAAATAGCGCGCGATAATTTTTGCAGTGACGATAATAAAACTGAAAGAAAAGCGAATCCGTCAAATCTCTAAAATGTTACGGAAGTAAAGGCAACCAATCAGAATCCGAGGCTGTGTGTAACCGTAGAAACGTCCGGACACGCTGCCGCACGCGGAGCACGCGCAGGGTAACGTAAACAGCCTTAAACAGAGGAACATTGTTGTACTTGTAATTAAATGACTGTTTTTATTCCAATTTCCGTTAATGAATTCAAATTATTTAGTACTGTTAATGTTTTAGTCTATTGATTTCTTGTTATCTCGCTATAGGTTTATGTTTATAAGGTTATGACTTAGGTTATGAATGTAAATTAGTAAAAGAACATAATGAATATCAGAAATGTTTACTTTGCACCTTATGCGCGAAGTTTATTCACTATTAGTTATAGTTCATTATTCAGAACAGGATTCATAATTCTCCATTCAAAACTTCATTCATAATTGAGAAATTCAGAAATGAAGTATGGCCCCAGAGGACAGACTTGTGGTACAGCACAGCAGTTTAAGACTCATTTAGTTTGTAATCTGCTATCTGTAAACCTGAGGTGATTCTTTTTTATCCAGGTTTACAGGTTTTGTACATGTTCTGATGATTTTGGCTAAATAGGTATATGACAAGATTTTGTTTTTGCACGTCATGATTTTTTTTGTCTGGTTTTCACATGGTCAGGTTCTCGGTCAGTCTCCTTGTTATGTTTAAGAAGAAGTGTCCAAATGCGTACGTTATAAGATGACTTAAAAGAAGAATTATCATTTGTTGTGTCCACCGCACTTTGATTCCCTTACCATCCGGTCCCGGACAATCAGAAGAGATGGACAAATTTATTATCAGCCACGAGAGCATATTTAAGCTTTTGGCCAGGTGCCCTGTGTCTATTACATCCCGTACATCAAAAGAAACAGGCGTTAACATGTAAGTCATAAGGAGACCCGGAGACAGACTGACGATGGAAAATACATTCGCATTTTCTGGAAGACACAAGCTGTTTGTGTGTATATTCGTCTGGATACAGGCTATAGGAAGTCTTACCACATAAGGAGTCATGATGAGTAATAAAGGGTTGTTATATGAGCATAGAATCATATTCTTATTATATTATAAAACCTTACCCTTCTCAAATTAAAAAGTGTAAACATCAGCATATGCGTGACATTTACAGCATTTCCAGTCCTGTGAAGTGTAAGGTTGGACTCTCGATGAGAAACTCTGCTGATGCAAATGGCTGTAGATTAGTTCCTGTCTGCACTAGACAAACAAATCTACAGTACTGTGCAAAAGTCTTATTCGTAGTTAAAAATGTGTTATTTATATATCATGTCTGCATCATTATGTAAAAAAAATAATTCACTATTTCAAAACATATCTTGACAATTAATAGATAAATAACCGCAGGAAAATATTTGCCCGACTAAAGAAGTAAGATTTTTGACTTTTTGAGATTTTTTGACTCGCAATTTCATCTGAAATGTTGTACGTATCTGACTGAGTATATTGTGTTTAAACAGAATTATCCTCTTGTCCTGAAAGACAAGAATTTGGAAAACTAGACCTGCTGTGGACCTTAAACCCGCCAAGAGAATGAAGAGAAAAAAGACAGAGGTGTGTGTGTGCTAAAATATATATTTATGTATATGTATGTATGTCTACATATTTATTCCTGTAGACAATAGACATTGTCACAAAGCAGTTTTGAAGGAATCTAGCTGTAGATGCCTCATGAGTAAGCCAGACACGACAATGACAAGGAAAATCCCCTGAGACATCATGAGGAGGAAATCCTGAAGCGAAATAGAAATACTAGGTGTGTATTCTCAGTAAGTTTATCAGTCTGGAGGAAACCTCTTAGACACTACTGTAGATATAGCATCCCTCCATTAAGGAAAAGCGATCATTAACCTATGAACACAGCTGCTTCTTATTCTTTTTTTTAAATGAAGACAAGCGTCCATGCTGCTCACTCTCGGCTTCTCAGTCAGAGATTTCAAACTGCTCCAATAACGTGAATGGTTCTCATTTGCAGAAATCTGAGGTTTCTGAAGAAGTTACAGAGGTGAACAAGAAGACGAAAAAGGAGAAATCTGTCCATGTAGAGACTATAGAGTCGGCTGATCTTGAGAATGAAGAGCTTAATGGCAAGAAAAAAAAGACACACAAAAACAAGGTTCAGTACGACATTAGAGCGTTCTTATTTATACCCGTGTCTAATCACTCGAGCCTTCATTAACATATTATTGTTCTCTTAATTCAAGCAACCTGTAATACCTGAGAAGGATGAAATAAATGAGGAGGAAGGCGTAGAGGATGAGGATGAGGAGGAGCTGAGTCCGGAGGAAAGACGAGTGCTGGAGAGGAAGGTGAAGAAGATTCTGAAAAAGGAGGAGAAAAAGAAGCAAAAAGAGAAGTCTGAGAAAGAGGAGAGCAAAAGCTGCATCGCGCAGACGCAGGCGTTGGCGTATCTGACGTGGTGAGACACACATATATACTTAGGACCATACTTAGGACCATGTGATATTTCAGTTTTTCTTTTTTAATAAATCTGCAAAAATGTCAACAATTATGTGTTTTTCTGTCAATATGGGGTGCGGTGTGTACATTAATCAGGCAAATGTGTACTTAAATGATTTTAGCAAATGGCTGCAATATATAACAAAGAGTAAAAAAAATTAAGGGGGTCTGAATACTTTCCAGACTCGGTGTTCATATATATAATGTGTGTGTGTGTGTGTGTGTATACTATACATAATGTATCCTTACATGGTTGATAGTGTTTCTGATTTGATATAATTTGTGTGTGTGTGTGTGTGTGTGTGTGTAGCTGGTCCGAGAAGCGAGATGAGTGGAAGTTTCAGAAGACGAGGCAAGTGTGGCTCCTGCAGCAAATGTACGACAGCGAGAAGGTACGATGAGTCAGATTTATTCTATGTTAATTATTCTATCTATGATGGTCGCAAAAAATTGTCTAATGTGAAAGAACCTTGAGGGAATGATGGCACAGAGGACACGCCTCCTTCAACTGACCCTGACCCAGACCAGAGGCCACCTTTACCTTTAACTGACAGGTTGTAGACCACAGTTTCTTCACTCGGACTGACGTGAAAAAAGAACATCCTCCTTGACCTGATATTGATGTATAAAAGCCTCACATCCTATACTGTGATTGACACGCACAAGCCACGCATTCTTCACCAGTAACTGACACTCTTGCCACGCCTACATCACCGACCACACCTCCTTTATTAAAAATGCTAAACAGAAACCAAACGTTCTTCAGTGAAACAAATGCACACAGCCTTTTTCACTGTGACTGACACAGAGGAAATGACTACCTCACTAGGACTGACACAATGAGGCCACACCTTCTTCATGTAATACTCACTTATAGAAGAGGCCACGACTCTTTTCTGAAACTTATACCCTTCACTGAAAATGATGCACACAGACCACGCCTCATGTTTCACATTTTCTCTTTCTTTTTGTCTCAGGTGTCGGACGCTTATTTCTCCATTCTCTTATCGTACCTGGAAGGGCTGCGGGGTATGGCTCGGGATCTCACGGTGCAGAAAGCAGAGGGTTTGGTCCGATTTGGGGCGAGCCCAGGAGGAGAGGAAGAAGGCGGGGCTACAGATGCACAGAAGAGGATACAGCGGGCTAGAGAAGTCATTCAGATTCTCTCTTGAGCATGCTGAGGGGGAATTTTATCATCCTCCTCTTCAATATGCCTGATATCTCTCAGTACGATGAACTGAGGAAATGGACAGAAAACACATGAGCTTGTAAATATGTATGACAGAAAAAAGCCTTCTTTTTAAAATAAATACTTTTGATTTTCCATTTATTTGTAATAATTGTGCTGTTAAACATTTCTGTGTACTCATTCTCATGTAAATTTTGTAATGCAACAAATATCATTTAATCATTTAATAAAATGATTAATAAAAACCCCTGCAGCTCATCCAAGAGGAAGTAAC